>SJYC01107059.1:0-16097 GCA_006408675.1 Madoqua kirkii | reverse complement strand
ATGTTTTTTTTTAAGGCTTTTAATTAATGCAAGATTAGTGTTGAAATAAATTTTCCTTCTTTTCAGTTATTTCCATGATGATACATCTGGTGATAATATGTTTGATTTTCTGCACATATGCATTTATGACTATTTATTATTATCTGTATTTATGAATGCAAATTTGAGTTAGGCTTTTTCTTTATGCTCACAGACCTTCTAAATTAGATCATATGCCTATTAATCAAATCATAATTCTTTTGTGACATTATGGACTAGTCCACCAGGCTCCTCTGTCTATGGGATTTCCCAGGCAAGAATACTGGAGTGGGTTTCCATTTCGTTCTCCCAGGGAATCTTCCTGACCCAAGGGCAAAACCCACATCTGCATTGAGAGGCCGATTCTCTGCCACTGAGCAAAGAAGGTAGGCCCACTCTATTATATTCTACCTCCTATTGCTCTATTGAGCAGTAACTTTTAAACTTCTTCCTACTGTTGTTCAAGCAGAACTCGGGTTGCCTATTTAGCAGATAAAAACATAGGAAACCTAGTTAAATTTGAATTTCAGATAAATGATAAATAATTTTTATATTAGTATATCCTTAACAATGCATGAGACATAATTATACTAAAATGATTATTCATTGTTTATTGAAATTCAGATTTAACTGGGCATCCTTTATTTTATCTGGCAACTATAAATGGAACCAAAGTGAAATGAAAATGGTTTTGTTATTGGTTCCATGTGTGATGAACAATAGCCAGAAATAAGGGCCGAGTCAATGAGACAAAAATAAATTGTCCCTGAATCTAGCTATTCAGATGAATGAGAGATTTTTTTTTTTTCCATGTAACTGAAAAGTCAGAACCAAGAAATCAGACCCCAGGTACAGTATGATCAGCAGTTTAGTGATGACTGTGAAGACATTCCCAGTTTGTTTTCTTCTCCCTGCTAGGCAGCCCTGGGCTGGCATTCCTTCCTGTGTGCAGGCAGCTACAGTAGTTGCTGGGTCACCTTCAGAAGTAGCACTGTCCAGAATCAGAAAAAAAAAAAAACCCCAACTATTTCTGTGATGTTTTCTTAAATGCAAGGAAACTTCCCAGAAGACCCCTGAAGTTCTGGCATGACCACATGCCCCCTCTCTCCAAAATCAGTCATTGATAGGCGTAATGGGATTGTGAGTTTTATTCCAATCCCCAAACACTTGAAGGTAGGCAAGAGGTCAGTTTCCCATGAGGACATGTGGATTAAGAGCAGAACTGAAAAAATGTGGTTCTATTAGAAGACAGTAAAAAGATAATCAGACAACCACTGTGTTCTGTTAGTTTCCTCTGTTATGCCAAATTCAAGCTTTCATTTATATGGGAGAAACTTCACAGTTCCTACAAAATTAGATTTGACAACAAATTAAAATGACCAGTCTCATAGGGAAATTACAAATGTTTCCAACTTCACTGGAGTATCTCCTGGAGATTCTGAAGAGGAAAGGAGCCTGGACTAACCATTGTTGAAATGGATATGTTTTAGTGGAGGAAGAGAAAGGAGACCAACGCTTTCCTCCTTTAGATGTCTTATAGAATTTTTCATGTTCCTCTAGAGCAGACTGAGGCTTATTAAGATCGTACCTCAAAGACACCCACACAGAGCTACCAGGAACTCAATTTATCTTAAATGCAGCAGAACTGAATCACTTCTAGTGACGTTTAGTTGATTTGCTCACAATCTGTGTTTTGAGATTAAAAAAAAAAAAAAGCCGAATACCAGAAGGTTTCCTTCCTCTTCTTCTTCCCCTTCTCCTCTCCTCCTTTGTATTTTATTAACACCTATTCTTAATCATGGGCTTCCCAGGTGGCTAAAGTGGTAAAGAATCTGCCTGCCAATGCAGGAGATGCAGGAGACACGGGTTTGATCCTTAGTTTGGGAAAATCTTCTAGAAAAAGAAATGCAACCCAGCCCAATATTCTTGCCTGGGAAATCCCATGGAAAGAGGAGCCTGGAAGGCTACAGTCCATGGGGTCGCAAAAAATGTCAGATACAACAGAGGACACACACATTCTACATTCTTAATCATAAATAAGACTATAAATTGAACTTTGACAGTATAGATTGATGAAATTGTATTCTTGTAGCATGGAAATTTCTGCTTTTTTTGAGCTGAATGAAAATTCTTGCTATTTGGAATAAGCTAAGTGACTATAATTAGTTTGACATATGAAGGAACTATTGTTTTTCTTTCTGGCTTTGGCCTAATATTAAAATTCCTTATGCTACAAGTATGCAAAACTCCCGTACTGTGTAAGTAACCTAATGGTGCATAAGTGATTAAAAGCACGGAATATACAAAGCAAGTAGACACATACACCTTTAGAATTTCTTTAAAATTAGCTACCAAGGCATTAACCCTTGCTACTGCGAATGAATCCCCAAAGATTTCTGGTTCTGACCCCTCACAATAAATTCCCCTAGTTGTTACTCTAAATGTGGGATGAGAGAGAGGTATTTGCCTGTGATCCATCAGGAAGCAAGGAGCCTCACTAAATAGAGTATTAGTAGAAGGTGCATTCTTGGGAAATTTATTAAGTTATAAAAGTGGGGAATTTAGTGACAGGAATGTTACAATGACATACATCAAGAGAATCACATCCCAGAAGAGTCTTCAGTTCAGTTCATTTCAGTCATTGTGTCGTGTCCAATTCTTTGAGACCCCATGGACTGCAGCATGCCAGGCTTTCCTGTCCATCACCAACTTCCAGAGCTTACTCAAACTCGTGTCTATTGAGCCTGAACAAAGCTCTTAGATTCTACCCTACACATCCAGAAACCCCACAGATTAATACCTATTTCCAGTGAACTCAGCAAAGAGACCATTAAACAACTGCCACGGATTAATGCTAAAACATCCTTCATATCTCTTTTCTCTGAGTCTGTACCTAGTAATTTTTAATTTTGAATGTTTTAAAATAGTGTATTCTTCTAGTATGGGCTAAATATCAGCAATACCTGTCAGTTATATTTCCTGGTACAAATTAATAGTTTAATTCAGATCTTCCTGAGTCCTCACAATATTCTAGCCACTAGGGACACAAAGACAAAATGGGTGGGGCAGAAGCACAGGAATAAGAAAGACAGATCATTGTCTTGCCTCTGATGGAAGAATGATTGTTACCTTCAGGGAGCTTGTATTCTTGTAAACACAGAATGATTGCACATTAGTAATTGCAGTAAAGGAGAGAGACACACGTCTCATGTAATACAAACACAAATGGAGAAAAGCACCACGGGGATACTAAATATAACATGGATTAGAGAATATGTGGGCCTTTCTGAAACCTCTCCAAGGGATATAAGATTTAAGATGGCTGTGGAGGGATGAGGGGATGGTTTTCAGGGAGAGAAGGTCACAGGGAGAAATATGAGATGAAGCATGAAGGGGTGAATTAAAGTGTGCTGCTCTGTAAGTAATTCAGTGTGACTGGAATATACGTATAGGTTGTTGGGCCAAGCATAAAGGCCTTTCTACAATCCAGGTGAAGTATGATGAGATTATAGAGTCAACAAGTGAACGGAAAGTAGAAACTGCGATGAGTTTCAGCGAGCAGGTCTTGGTCATCAAGTAAAGGTGAACGAGGAGGAAAATGGCAGTATTCATGGTTGTTGACCAAATATTTCCCATTTTGCTTCTAAACGCTGCTAGTTTTGCACTTTCTTCTCCCACCAAGGTGAGGTGTGGCCCTGCGACTTCCTTTGGCTGGTAGACATGAGCAGAGGCGGCGTAGGCTGCTTCTGGGCGTATGCGCCTTAAACGTTTCGGCGTGTTTTCTTCCCTTGGCTGTGTAATCATGAGGTGTGTGTTGAGAAAGATCATGTTAGCTCAGATCCACAAAAGCTATGGTGAGCAGAGACCCCTGTCAAGTCACGTGGGATGTGTTTTATGAGCAAGAAATAAACCTGTGTTGTATGAAGCACAGAGATCTGGCAACTGTTTCGACATAACCTACCCCCACCAGCATACAAACTATCCAGCATTCCAGAATGCTCTCTTAATTCACCATACCTGCGTGATCCAAGGAAATGCATAAATTCATTTTTTAGAGTTGATTTCATACCTAGATTTAGATTTTGAAGAAGTTCTCTGCATCAAGTCAGGCAGGTTAGCTCCTTGTTACTGTCATTGTTAGATTACCTTGTTGGATAATGAAGGCCCCCTTTTTTGAAGTTTTAAATCAGAATATAGCAGCAACATTCACAGTAAGAGAGTATCTGAAGAACACAGTAGTAATTAGTACATCAAACAAAGCTCTAAGGACATGAATTCATACCTTAAAATCACATGTTGTGGAGTCTACAATACCAGACAAAGGAGATAGGTAGCACTTTCCAGGAAGGGGTAGAAAAATGCTCCATTCTGACTGGAAAATTATACTTGTTGAGGTATAAATAGGCAGGAGAGAGGAGCATCTATGGAATTAAACTATCTTTTGTGTCAGTAGTGCAAGGGTCAATGAAAATACAGAGAGCTGTGGAAAAGCGTGTTTTGTAGTTAACTCCTGTTCACCTGTGAGTACTCACCTTGTCAGCTTGTTCCCTTCTGGTCTGGAGCTTTGTGGACCTCAGGCTGAGTTTGTGATAGAAAAACACTTTTATAGGGCTGCAGACTGAACCTCAGCCTTTTCAGAGGACCATGTCTCTAGGAGCAAACCCTTCTCTAAACTCCAGGAAACCTAACCTGGGTGCCACAGGTTTCTGCAGGGCACCAACTAGCTGCATTCACCATGACTAATTGTTATCTGTTATTATTGCTACAGCACCCCTTCCTGTGCACACCTCCACTGCTTCACAATATGGTTTTTTAATATTTGTTTTATAATTTTTGAAAGTGCAAGAGAAATCAATGGAAAATAAAAAGGCAATTTAGTTACTAATGGAAGTTAACCGTTAAGTGGCTCTCGTGATCCACTCAGAATTGTCAGATCATTTGAAACAGTTTTGTTTTTTTTTTTCAAAATTATCTGATGAAGTTCCACATAAGGAATAATTCTATATCACCCACACAAACATAAACATATGCTTAAAGCAGAAGTGAAAGTTTTTTAGGCAATATTTATCCTTACTGTATGCTATACACATGCACATAGTCATGGAGATCTTATGTTTGGTTAGTGGTTGGACTTATTTAGAGGAGGAGGGGAAAGAAGTCACTGCCTAACTGCTCCAGCACCCACCGCACCCCCTAAGTCATCTGCCTCTGTTTAGTGCTGCTGAAGTCTTGGAGTCACAAGCTTGCTTCTCCTTCTAACATAATCTTTTACAGGGTACTAGGCAATTCTGTCATTTGATTATCTTAGAACATGGAAACTCTGGCAAGGTGACTGCTTTATTGTTGATTGCTGTTGTAGTAGTGGTTGTTGTTAGTCTTTAGTTAAAAAAAAAAAAATCCATGTTCACAAGAAGAAACAGTGCTACAGAATGGACTTGCAAAGTTAAATCCCAGATCTGTGAGAACTGTCAGAAATTCCAAGTATAATGTCTGGGTACCCTATGTCCCTCTTATATCCTGGAACATTTATAGCTTGAGAGTTACATCCTAAGATTCATTTTTCAAGCTGTGTCAGGAAGCAACAATGAGACAGCAGAATTATTTAGCGGGTTTTGATCACTTTTTTTCAGGAAATATGTAAAATATAGAATAACAAAATATAACACATTGCATATCATAAGATAATTATTATATTATGAAACTTTATTTAGTTTTGTACATACATGGTTACAATGTAGAGTGTGTTCTTACTGTAGTAAAAATAGTTCCAAAATTGTTTACATTTTATGAATGATTCTTACATGCCACAATGTATTCTAAGTGGCTATAGGTTAACTCTTGATCTTCACATCTGATCTCATGATTTTTCCCATTTTACACACTGAAGCACAGAGAAGTTGAGTGATTTGCCTGACTTTATAGAACTATTCAACTATAAGCAGTTTTGCTCTGAAGGCATCTTAGCTTATGCTGCCATAGCACATTACCATAGAATTGGGAGGTTTAAGCAACAAACATTTATTTCTCATAGTTCTGGAGGCTGGGAGTTTGAGACTGGGGTGCCAGCATGATTGTGACCTTGACCATGTATAGTGCCTTCTTTCTGGTTTACAGAAGACCATCTTGCTGTGTCCTCACAGGTCAGGGAGAGAACTCTCTGACCGCTTCTTATAAGGGCACTAACCCTATTCACAAGAGCTCCACCTTCATGACCTAATTATCTCCCCAAGGCCCCACTCACATCACCCAGTATGATGAAATACTATCACACTGGGATTAAATTTTCAACATGTAACTTTGGGGGTGGCATAAGCATTCAGTCCATTGCAAAAAGCCGCAGTCATAACCCAGAAGCTATTTATATTGTTCTCTGTGGACATTGAAAATATTGTCCTAGGGGACCATTGTCATCTGGCAGGGAGGAAAATTTGTTTGGGAAAAATGAGTGTAGAAAATGAATCATGTGGACCAAAACACAGAATTACAGACACAGGTAAAACATGTATGGAGAATGAGGTGGTAGACAGGGAAAAAGATTATAGGGAGAAAACCCAGTGTAAAGGCAAAAACTGTTATAAAAATTATAAATGAGTATCACTTTTTAAATTTAGCTGCAAGGAGAGGTCAGCCCATTCTAGACAATCACGTTGCTTACAGCATAATTTTCAGAACACCTTTGACTCTGATCATCCGTTGCATCTATCAGACTTGGGATTTCGATCCTGAAGTTTAAACTTCCCTTTTTACTTGGGATACTTTCATAATTGCCCAAATTTTAGGTTGGGGAATATTTCCAGAAAGTCACTCTACCCTTATCAGTTCAATTTCCACTCTGTGCTTTATTTATACCACTTAAAACAGCTTCCCTGCAAGTCACATATTTGCTGATCATCATCATCCTCCCTCTGGCCAAACTAAACAAATTTCAGTGATTTCATGTGAGTTTATGAGTCATCCTCCTCCTGACATTTAATCGTTCTTATTGCGGTCTGTGGTACACAGCACCCCAAGGACCACTGTTGATACCACACTGGTCCAGGTGTGGTTCAGACTCTGCTTAGCTCCTCAGCCCCTCCAGCCTCAGAGCCTGGCAGCTGAGTGACAGAGGGGCCAGTGGCTGCAAGATAGGAAGCAGGGACATTCATGATCCCAGTCTCTGTGGACCTCTGGAAGGATATATCACCTCTTAAATGGTTCCATACTTCAGTTGCCTCCCTTGAGACCAAGAATTACCAGCTTCTATAATCAGAGTGATACCAAACAGATGATTTTGCCTGTGGACTTTCTTGAAAATGTCTTATTTATTTGCCCTCCAGAACAAGGAAGGTACCTTGTTTCCTTTTCTGTAGCTTTAAAAAAAAATAATTGAATGAATTGTCCTATTAGTAAAAACAGGTCATATTCACTTCTATTTAGAGACCAATTAAACATACACACACACACATTAAGTTCCAGGCATACATAGTGGGTCTGTATCAATTTCTTTCTATTGTCTTTTCTAAATGTAAGAAAAACTTGCTAAAATTGTTTCTCTTATTAAAAGAAGAATTTCTATTCTCAGTCCCTTCAAGAATGATATAATTGCATTTCATTGTGCTTTAGAGATAACTGTGCAATAAATATTGCCTAACCCCCAAAATGCAGCATTATTGCTTCCAGAGAATTTATGGGAAAAGCTGAAGCTCTTTGGTTACTAGATATAATGGAAACAAACTACATTTCTTCCTAACAAAAAAAGACTTCAGCAGCTGCTTTAGCAAAGCCGCTGCAGCTGAGGCTGTTTCCAAGATGTTGCTTATTCTGAACACTAGAGGGCACTGGTGATTTGTTCAACGTCTCTTGGTTTCAGGGCTTTTAAAAATTCAGTGTGTTGCCAGAAACTTTTCAACTTTCAATGGGCAGGAATGGAGTGGAAAATAACTGCTCAAAAGTCTATATTTTGAAGGAAAGAGAGAGAGGTTAAAAATGGTCTCTGCAGAACCTACCAGAAGAAAGAGGAAAAGTGACCAATGTCTGTTTTATGTTGGTTAAGGGTCCTCATTCGATTGTCCGAGTTCAGACTTCATCACTTGTTAAGACAAATGCCAGAAATGAACTGTAAAATAAGAGATGGCTGGTTCCAATCTTATGTTTAAACACACTTTTTTTTCCTTTGACTCTTATTTTTTGCTGTCACAAAATGAAATGGTTTTGTATCTATCGGAAAGATATTATGAGCCACAAGCACTGATTAAAAGGAATATGTTCATTTGGACATAATGAGGCGAGACAAAAAAGGATTAAATAAACAAGATCACTGAGAGTATAAGAGATCTTTACAGACTTTAAAATAAAACAGCAGAAACCTTAGTTTTCTGTATGATCCATATTTCCGATGCTTTGAGGCACAGGGAAAAAGTAGACAATGGCAAAAACAACTGAAAAAAATTAAAGAGACAACAATATTTGATGTGAGACATTAGGGAAGCTACCAGCTAAAAGCACCGACAATAAATCAGTTAGGTATGACCAGGATAATCAAAGCAGCAGCAAGCAGAGGCCAGTGTACAATCTGCTTGGTCTGTAATTTTTGGGGTTTTTTTTTGCCATCCCAGGTTGTTTAAAAGAATCCATTTCATATTTCCCTGAAACTTATAGTTACAGAATTTAGGCACTGAAGCCTGTTTTCCTTTCACGATTTCCTCTTGCCCAAATATGTCAGTTCTTCCCATGTTCATGGATGGAGGTGTGAGGGAAGGCCCTGCACGTTCTCAGCAGGAAGCACATCCTAATAGTAGCCAGAGTTAGCTGGTTCCTACATCAGTGATAGCCCCTGAAGAACTGGGTCACCGCAGCCCTGAAAGGCTGCTGGATTCCCGCTCCGTTCATTCATGTACCATGCGGAGATTAAGTCAACTGCAACGCAACTGCCTTCTTCCGCCGTCTGCTGTGGCAGTACATAACGGTGAAATTTGTTGGACAAAGTCAGATAGAATCTCATTAGGAAGAGCGTTTGTCCAGGATACTAACTATCAAACCAGTGCCACCACTGGAACTCAGGTGCCATCTTCTTATGCTCTAATACATTAGCTCCTCCTAATCCCAATAAACTTCCTTTGACCTAAAGACTTTTTTTTTTTGAGTTCCTAATCCTGAACCGCCCTCCCACCTCTCTCCCCATATCATCTCTCTGGGTCATCCCAGTGCACCAGCCCCAAGCATCCTGTATCCTGTATTGAACCTAGACTGGCGATTCGTTTCTTACATGATAGTATGCATGTTTCAATGCCATTCTCCCAAATCATCCCACCCTCTCCCTCTCTCACAGAGTCCAAAAGTCTGTTCTCTACATCTGTGTCTCTTTTGCTGTCTCGCATACAGGGTTATCATTACCATCTTTCTAAATTCCATATATATATGTTAGTATACTGTATTGGTGTTTTTCTTTCTAGCTTACTTCACTGTGTATAATTGGCTCCAGTTTCATCCACCTCGTTAGAATGGATTCAAATGTATTCTTTTTAATGGCTGAGTAATACTCCATTGTGTATATGTACCAAGACTTACTTTTTGCTAACTGGTTTCTACTTCCCATCCAGATGACTAGATTGTTTGGCGATTTCAAAAGTCCTTTGGTGCCAGCCTGAGGAGAAAATAGCTGTTTACTAACAGTGGTCTTTAACACAGTTTGGCATTGAGGAATTCTCCTAGTTTATAGAGAGGGATGGAGCAAGTTACTCTACAAGATGTTGTTAGCAGGAGAATGTATCTTCTCATTGCAGTGTGTCCTCTGAAGAGTAGGTTGATAACGGATTCAATATTATTAAAATGCACAGAGAAGTAAATCTATAATATTCATATATATTTTCTTAGTTTATAGAAAAGTTTTTTTCTTGGTAGGTTTAGGTTTTCAAAAGGGATGCACACACATGTAATTAAAACCTTGGAAATAATGCTATTGAGGGTGCAAAGATTCATGGTATAGAGATAGTGAGACAGTTTTGCTTTGACTTAGTGTTTACATTTCTTTTATGAAGTGGCTATACATTTCTATTGTAAAATGAAAATCCTCATAACCTTTTTATAAGCCTGTACATATTCTTGTACATTTTTTGTTCAATCACACACACATGCACACACACACTCGTTTATGAACAGAGTCAATTTCTAATTTATTTTTCTGGAAAAGAGGTAATACGTTTAGAGTCATTTTTGTTTATTTCTAAAATGACTGACTTTAGTTTGTTATAATAAAAAGTGGAATGGGATATATAAATAGCAGACTTCTTTCTTAGAATTCTCCTCTCTTCAAATAACATCAACTCTGTTATAGCTTTGTGTATGCATATTATGGCACACTATTACATACACATATATGCACACATTTTTAACTTTTATAGTTTATAATTTAAAGCATTTTAGCTCTGTTTAAAGACTGCTTCATTTTTGTTTAAAGTAAAATTCTTTATTGATACTTTTTTTTTCTGGAGTTAACTAGTTTAGAAGTTCAAGACATTTTGATTTTATTCTGTTTACTATCAAAGACTTTATAGGACACATTTAGGATATTATTCTTTTTTGGTGAAAGCTGTTTAAGCTTCCACATTTTACATACATCAGTAGGTATGTATACTGACAAGGAGATTCCCATTCATTGCTCTCAAGGACTGTTTAAGATCATTATTCTTTTGTAAAAAAAAAATAAAACAAACAAAGGAACTCTGTTTTCTCCAAACATATGCTACTGGCACCATCAGTCTCTACCCTGTCTTTTTCAAGGTCACTCATTAATGTTCTGGTACCTGGCTCACAGTATACCTCTCCACTCCAAGTCCTGCCATGAGGCCAGGCAGCTGATGTTTTCACATGGGTGCAATTTCTTGAATTCTGTGTATCCAGTGACTCCTTATACCCTTCTGTTTTGGCCATTAGGCTTTGCACTTTGCATTACCTTGAAATACTTGATTTCTCATCCTGTTTCTTGACCATGACCTTCTGTGATTCTCAAAGATTTCTACTCTATCTTCCCTTTCTGGAATTTTCAACTCTTTATCTAGCCATCAATGGCCTCCTATTTGACTTCCATCTCAAATCAGTTTTGGTTCCCTAATCCACCAGTGAAGGTGTTGTGTTGTTAATTTTCTAAATTCCTTTGGAAGCTCATCTATGGCCTACTCTCTCTGCCTTTCTCTCTTCCTAAAAGACTTCTGACCCTCCTGCTATTCCTCTCTGACATATTCTCAGTCTGGAGAACATGTATTTTACCTTCAATCTATGTCTTAGATGTTGCTTCTTTGGGGAAGCCTTCTCTGAACCTCTTGTACTGTAAAAGCCTATTAGCTTTATCTCATACAGTCCTCCAAATGAGCTTCATTTCCCCTTGACCACTACTTACTTAGTAACCATATGTTCACCATTGCATTTTCTGGAGGGCTGCCTGAAAGCAATACCAATTGAAGGAACTGCAGAATCCCAGCACCTGCCACTATGTATAGCTGTCTATAGTAGTGCCTAAATACTTGTTGAATGAATGAGATATGACATTGGGAATCTAATGAAATGAATTTAATGTTTCTCAGGAAAAGCTTAATTCCTCTAACTCCCTCATGTCTATATCACTGCCTATAATCTTCATCAATGCTATTGTCCTTCTGGTTTTAAAACCACATTTAATATTTGCTGAGTGCTTAGTAAGTGCCAATCACTGTGACAAGATTTCTTTATGCAATATTACATCACCTTTGCAATTATCTCTTGAGATAGGCCCATGTTTTTTCCAGTCTTAGGGATGAAGATCTGGATTATTAAGTCGCCTGCCAAGATCAAGGACTCACATGCAATTCTGAGGACAGGAACCAAAGTCATTCTGTCTACAGTCCATAGGGTCTCCAAGAGTGTGTTTAAGTTTGTTGAAAAGAACTTTTAAAGTGGTACCTTTTCCATTTCTAGCAAAGGTTGATTAGCTAAAAATCTACATAACACTTACATTCCATGCTTGTGTTGCCTTTAAGATCTTGAACTCTGATATTTTGTAATGACTTCCTCTTTCCATTCTACACACTCGTATCAGCCTTGTAGTTAAGTTGTGACGACTAATAAGATCCTACTACATGTGAATGACTATTTGTTCACAGGGTACATCTGAGGATGACTCTATGCTCATCGATCTCTTCTTCTGAGGCACAAAAATGTCTTGATTTTTCACCTTCATTTGTAGTTGACTGAATCCATGTGATTGGACTTTGGTTAATGATATGTTTCACTTTTCACTTTCATGCATTGGAGAAGGAAATGGCAACCCACTCCAGTGTTCTTGCCTGGAGAATCCCAGGGACGGGGGAGCCTGGTGGGCTGCCATCTCTGGGGTTGCACAGAGTCGGACATGACTGAAGCGACTTAGCAGCAGCAGCAGCATGTGGATTGAATGGAATGCCACTCTCAGGATCAGTCTTTAAAATCTCTCTATTTTATTTGTCTATTGCAGCATAAAAATTATCTTAAAACTTAATGGTTTTTGAAAAAATATCATCTCAAGTTCTTTGTTAGTGAGGAATCTCTTAGCTGGGTGGTTCTTGCTCAAGGTCTCTCATGAAGCTGCCATCAAAATGTTAGCAGGACTATAGTTTTTGGAAGGTTTGCCTAGGGTAGAAGGATTCAGTTCTAGGACTGTCTACTTACATGGCTGTTATTAGGATCTTCAGTTCTTCCTTGTTCACTGGTAGGTCCATTATCACATGACCCTCTCTATAAATCTGCTTGAATATTCATACACAAAGGTGGCTACATAATTTGTGAAACTCAGTGCAACATGAATATTTGAGACCTCTTGATGAAAAATTATTAAAGATTGTGATATGGCAACCACTGTGCATTCAAACAAGCATGAATGAATATGAAAGTGAATGTGAAGTCTCTCAGTCATGTCCGACTCTTTGCGACCCCCTGAACGATAGCCTACCAGGCTCCTCTGTCCATGGGATTTTCTAGGCAAGAGTACTGGAGTGGGGTGCCATTTCCTTCTCCAGAGGATCTTCGATCTGACACAGGGACCGAACCCACGTCTCCCACATATAGGCAGATACTTTACCATCTGAGCCACCAGGGAAGTCCCTGGTCTCTTCTATGAGAATGCCCAGGACGTATACCTGTGAAGCTAGCCTTGTCCTCAGAACCCGGCATCTGGATTTTCCCAAAGAATGTTGTCCAAGAAGGAAGGAGAAAAATAAAGGAAGAAACTGAATGTGTTTTATGACATGGTTTCAAAATTTACTTACCATCCTGTCCCATTCAGTTAGTTAAAAGCAAGTCACCAATTCTGGTCTGGTCAAGGGAAAGAGAATTAACCTCTACACTTTAAGATTAGGATTGTGAAATAATTCGTGGACACATTTTAAAAACACTATGTAGTCTCTACATTTGATTTGCTTTTTCTTCTTCCTGGTTAAATATAGGCAGGTAGAGGGAAACCAGTAGAGAACCTCAAAAAGACCCTGCTGCTGCTGCTGTTAAGTTGCTTCAGTCATGTCCGACTCTGTGAGACCCAATAGATGGCAGCCCACCAGGCTCCCCCGTGCCTGGAATTCTCCAGGCAAGAACACTGGAGTGGGTTGCCATTTCCTTCTCCAATGCATGAAAGTAAAAAGTGAAAGTGAAGTCGCTCAGTCGTGTCCCACTCGTAGCAACCCCATGAACCGAAGCCTACCAGGCTCCTCCATCCATGGGATTTTCCAAACAAGAGTACTGGAGTGGGGCGCCATTGCCTTCTCCAGAAGAAAACCCAAGACAGCATCAAACCAGAGGATAGAAAATTCTACATCCTTGAGTCACTATTTAGAAAATGGTTATTCTAGGAGAGCAACTCAATCCTACTTTAGACCGTGATGTAAAGTAGAAATCAAACTTTGTGTTAAGTCACTGAAATATTAGGGTGGTTATGACATGAATCACCCCTTCTAATTCATAGGCCTAATCATAACTTACTAACGCAGTTTCAAAAAAGAGCAGTCTTTAGATGTACTTTATGGAAAAAAAGTTCTATGCCCAAGTGTGTTAAAAAAGAAAAAAATCCTAGATACTGTATTTCTCTTTCAAGGACCCACAGTCTGTATTACAAATTACAGCTCTATGAATGCCCACAGTAGAAAATCTGTTTAACTCAGTTGAACTCAATATTTGCCAAATGTATATGACTATACTACCAGGTGGGCATGGTAAAGAATCCATCTGCATTGCAGGAGACCTGGGTTGGGAAGATCCCCTGGAGGAGGGCATGGCAACCTATTCCAGTATTCTTGCCTGGAGACTCCCCATGCACAGAGAAGCTTGGCAGGCTACAGTCCGTGGGGTCACAAAGAGTCAGACACAAGTGAGTGACTAAGCACAATGCAGCATACTAATGGGTAAACAGGACTGATATTCAGATGAAAACAATTATATTTGTTGTTTAGAATGTTGAAATGCTTCTTCCATTTTGGTTGGTAAATACCCTTACCCAAGCCTTCCAAATGTGCCTGCCCCACTGTCCTGCCCCAGGGTGACTCAAGTGAATACTTTTGGTGAGTTATTCTGGTTCCCAGCAGTGAAAGTGCTAACCCATGAACCCACCGTGACTTCTGTGACATGGCCTCAATCACCAGATGTAACCTTTTGTTCTAAACAGCCTCCAACTCTATCGGGGGTAAGAGACAAATGTTCAGTACCTCTTTTGTCCCCTGTAAAATATCACTACAGGTCAATATTTTCTCACATAATCTTTTTTGTATGTGGCAATTTTAGGAAATTGCATTTCTAAAATATTGCCTGCTCCTAAGTTGCTAAGTCACTTCAGTTGTGTCCAACCCTGTGTGACCCCATAGACAGCAACCCACCAGCTCCTCTGTCTCTGGGATTCTCCAGGGAAGAATACTGGAGTGGGTTGCCATTTCCTTCTCCAATGCATGCATGCATGCTAAGTCGCTTCAGTCGTGTTCGACTCTGTGTGACCCCAAGGACAGCAGCCCACTGGGCTCCTCTGTCCACATGACTCTTCGGGCAAGAATGCTGGAGTGGGTTGCCATTTCCTTCACCTACTAGTGGTTAAACATTTTACTTTCACTTCTTCATGGACTGCCAGTATCTTAATCAATTACTGTTGCAAGGGAAACATTTTTACAAATTTTGACTTTCTGCCTTACCAATGTAGAGTCAAGGTACAATAAACCTATTATTTACTTTTATTGTTCAGAGTGATGTGAATTGTCTTATAGTAAGATAATCTTTACTGTATATAGGAATTTTTAGCCAATACACAGAATGCATGCAAATTGACATTTATAATTTTTAATTGAAGAATTCTCACTCTTCTATAATTCTCCTTTTTTTTAATTGATTCACCCACATCTTCATGAAAGATTCAGTGAATACATGCAAAGAACTCCAGTAGGTGCCATGAATGGTAAGGTATGTCAGTCATAGAACATGTTCTTTAGGTCAAGTGGGGTTGTCCATCATTTCCAAGGTCACCTGCATGGATTGCTAGGTCCGCTGACACTTATAGAACTTATGTAGCCCAGACATACTTTTTCAAAAAAATCAACTCTTCTAAAAGTATGTTCTTCTTTCTTGTATATTTAATCATTGTCATAATCCCTTCAACTTTCATATTTATGGGAACTGAATGAAAGAAGACTAAATTATCTTCTTATATATATCATCATATTTCTGTCTATCATCATACTTTCTCAAGCAACAATAAAAACATATCTTTTGAAAATTTTAGTAAATTGAACAAATATTTGCTTATTATGATGTGGTAGACATTATAATTTATTATTATATGGCAGGCACCATTATTACTACCACTTATAAATGTATGACTGAACCTCAGCCTAGAGGATAATTCATCATTTTAAAACAACTATTGTAGCATATAAAACTTTGCCAATAAATATATCATTAAGGCTTTAGAGTGAAAATGTCTGTAATTTATAGAAGTACTATTAGCCCTAAGCAGGGTCTTAAAGAAGACATATTCTTTCTCCCACAAGATTATTAATTTTGAAAAATAGAAATAAAGATGTGAGAGGATATGAGGAGAGAATGAGCAAGAGTGAATGCATCCC
>SJYC01107058.1:0-23611 GCA_006408675.1 Madoqua kirkii | reverse complement strand
GATATAGAGGGGGAGGTGGAAGGGGAATTCAGGATTGGGAGGTTGTATACACCCATGGTGGATTCAGGTCAATGTGTGGCCAAACCAATACGGTATTGTAAAGCAAAATAAAGTAAAAAAAAAAAAAAGAATATGTGGATGACCATGGTGAAGTAAAAAGGAGCTTGGAAAATGTTTAGTGAGTAATGTTATGCTCCCATGCCTTTAAAATTTAAACCACAATCACCTAATAGGGGGGCACTTAGCCAAACTGATATCGGAAGTCTTTTTAAAACCATTGCTCTTAGTCAGAAAGCCACAAACATGGGGCTGTGTTTTTGTAGATCTCATTGACAGCTCTGCGCTTGGCAGCCATGGGAAATTTGTCTTTCTTGTCACTACGTGATTTCAATACATTCTTTGGAAAACAGAAAATGACTGTTTCTTGTGGGCAGGTAATATCTGGTGTACCTTTTTCTTTTTTTTAACTTGCTGTTACATTGTTTTCAATTTGCCGCTAATTATTTATATTGAAAAAAGGCTACATTTTGACTGAACCAATTATCTACTAAGAAACTTAATATGCAAATATATGCTAGGAGTAAAAGATAGTGAACTAAAATATAGTGTAAAAATTATGAAATATTGAGCAAGGAAGAAAATTCGGTAAAGTTTTAGCTTGATTTTAGCTTTTGTGTTAAACACAGTAGTACGTGGACCTCGTCTCCTGCTGGGTGTCAGAGGAACTGAAGGAGATGGCTTAGCACTGCTTGCTTTCCCACTGTGCTCCTTTATGATGCCTGCACCCACTGTCTGTCTTGACTCACCTGTCTGATGACTAACATTACACTGTGGCCTTCTGGAGTGAGAATGTTCTTTGGCCTCTCCATCAATACAGCCAGCCTGGCAGTATTGTTAAAAGAAATATGAAGGTAAAACAAATTCCTGAAGTGTAATAACTTTTTGCTGTGAGTTTTACACTTAGAGAGGCCAAGATGACTATGTTTGAGAAAGAATCATTAACTATTCTTAATACGTGTTGTGAACCATAGGCTTATGGGAAGGATGAGTATTATCTTCTTAGCAGTAGGGACTTGATCCTCAAGTTTACCTCTGAGCTATTCCATCAAAATGCCCTTACTTTGGGATAGTTGCTTACAAAACAAACATGTTCTCAATAAATACAATAAATATGATTTTAAATTGAAGATTTTATGTTATTTGCATTTTAGGACCAGGCAGCAATGATTCTGCACAACTATTAGATGCTGTCCGGGCTATAATATTTTGTGATCAATAGTGGAATAATGTGCAAAAGAAACAGTGCACTACTGCTTTGTCTGGCAGCCTTTTCTTTCCCTCTCTCTCTCCCTTCACTTCTCACCCTTACAAAGGTAATCACAACCACGAGAACAAGCACACACACTGGCCATGGCTAGGAACAGGCAGAATAAAAGCAGTGGAACTGAGACTTCTCTTCCAGGTGAGCTCTGCTCTTACTGTGTGATCTCAGGCAGTTTATATCATCCCTCTTAGCCTTGCTGCTGCTTACGATCCTCATTTGTAAGATGGAGACACGGAGCAATTCTGTTTGGTTACTTTTAAGACTGTTGTGAGACTCAAACAGTGGGGTATTTATAAGGACTCAATAAACAAGTCATTCAATAAATATTGCTTTCAAATGGTTTCATTTATTTTGTTAGTTCATTTTGCAAGAGGCTTTTTGGAATGAACAAGTATTATCAATATCAGATTCCTGTTGTATATAAGAACCATAGTGGGAATATTTCAGATATTCTCTGAGAAACAGAAGTTATTCATTCTAAGTATCTAAATTATTTTTGAGGAGTAATTCATATAGAGTCAGAACTCAGATTAACAGAAGTCAGTGTCCATAAAATGTAGCATCCTAGAAAACTCTGTATTTACCATACTATGGAATTCAAAGTAAGAAAATTCTTAAACTCAGCTATAGTTTGAATTACATAGTCAGAATATTGAAATTTAGTTTCTGAGTCCTTTAAAAATTTGTTTATAAAATTTATGTAATTTTAAAAGAATGCTTATGAGATATAGACAATTAAACTTATCAAAAATCCAAGAATGTAGAATTGAAAGACAATAGGACAAAAATATTGCAAGTATTCATGAATGTGAGAGACATGTTAAAATGATGGCAAGAAAATTTAAGCTGAGAAGAAAAGAAAATTAATAATAATAATAACAAGTGCCACTACTGCTAGCTCTTACTTTATACCAAGCACTAAGTACTTAGCCTATATTAATTCCTTTTCCTCTCACAACTCCAGGTGGTAGATATCATTATTATTACCCCTTTTCATGGGTGAAGAAACCAAGGCATTAAGAGGTTAAGCTGTCCAATGCCACACAAGTAGACAGTGGAAAAGCTGGCATTCAGACTCAGGAAGCTTAGCCAACCTGCATTTGTTATGTGTCCCTTGATAAGACGGGAGGACATTTTTATCCATCTACACCTCCAGCACTGGCTTTGACAATGTACTTAAATCTTTTCCAGGTTGATAGGCCATAAAGGCTACTTTGTTGTTACATTTATTCATATTTCCTTTATTGCTAGGGATTCTTAATACCTTTCATATATTCATTATCATTTTATGTTTTATCTTTTGTGTGCAACATAATCACATTTCCTCATGTTTTTTCTACTGAGGTGTTTAACTACTCTTTTCCCCAAGTCTCATGTAAGGAGGGATAGTAGTTCTTTTCTATCTATAATATTGCATGTTTTTCCCCATATTTTGTTTATCTACATTTTATTACATTTTTCTATAGAAAAGTTATAAGCCTATATGTATCAGTCTTTTCCTTGGGGTTTCAAGCCTTCATGTTATGCTTAGAATTACTTTCCCCATCCCAGCACAGTATTGCCATATCACTTATATAACTTTAAAGTATTTTTACAACTTTACTTTGTAATTATTTATATTATTGGTACACTTAGAAATTTTACTGATTTAAAGAAAGGAGAAAAATTATTTCCTGAATGTATATGTTCCCATCCAGCTTATTCTTGACACAATGCCATTTAATAAACTTTGCCATCAATTTCAAATGTTACTTTTAACATACAATGCAATTTCACATGCATGTAGGCATTTTTGTCTAGGTTCACTGTAATTGCCATTGATACCAGTTCTTATGCCTGAACTGAGTTGTTTTAATCACTAAACTGAGTATTGGTTTTCTCCATGAGCTTTCCTGGGGACATGCATCTCTGCTTGACATGCATGACTGTGCACACTCCTCATTCCTTTCACATTCTGGCTTCTACTTTGCTGTCTCTGGTGTAAGTTACACTTACTCTGCCTACCCCTTAAATCCTGATGTTCCTCAGAACTCATTCTACCACTTTTTTTTAAGTCTGCACATTTTCCATGGGCACACTTGTCTATTCACAAAGCTTCAATAACAACACAAATGCAGTAGCAACTCTAAAATGCAAGTCTCTGACTCAAAATTATTTGCTGAGCATTAACCAGATTCCTCAAGTGTTTGTCTACATGGATGTCTCACAATCATCTTAAATTCAAAATGTTGAATATTCTTTCTCCTTCATGTCATTCACCCCAAACTTTCTTTTGTTCCCATATGCCCTATGCTGTCTCATGACTAGCATTACCATCTATCCACTAGACCAAGCCACAACTCTGCGGTTAACCCTAGTCATAACCTCTTTCTTGCTTGCTGTTTAGTTAATAAGCTTTTAATGTCAATAACTACCATATTCTTTTACCTTTTGATCATGTCCCAGGCCTTAATGTCAAGCCCTGTTTGGGGCTGCCATCATCCTTTTCATGAGCCACTGAAGTATATTTAACCCTTGTCAGGAAATCTTCTACATCATTTCCAAGCAGATCACCCTAAAATGCAAATATGATTATTTCACTTCATCTACATAAACTCCTCAGGGTTGTTGTTATTGTTTTTTAATCTATATTAAAACAGTCTAACTTTTAAATAGCCTTTAGAAGGCCCTTCATGATCTGGCCCTGCATACTCCATCTCTTGCCAGTGTTCCCCTTCTACTAATAATCTGGAAATGCTGAACTTCTTTATGTTCTTCAGCCATGTCCTATTTTCTGTTGCCCAGGTCTCTGCATCACTCTCCGTCTGTAGACTACCCCTGGTCTTCCTCTCCTCACTAACTGCTGCCTTTCATTCATCTGTTCTCAGCCGAGACCTGACTCCTCCAGGAAGACTTCCTCCAACTCTGCAATGCATGCTTGGCACCAGCAGATGTACTCCCATGACACCCTCCGCTGCTTAGTTTTAACACGATCTTTTGAAAATGTCAGGCTGCTTTGTATATTAAGCCAAATTTTAAAACACACAAGGGGAGGAATTTTGTTCTGATATGTTCCCTACTGTATCCCTAGTACCCAGGAGAATACCTGGGCATACAGTGTTCTCCAAATATGTGTGAAAGGAAAAATGAAGGGTGGAGTGAGGAGAGGATGGCAGAAATATACTATTTACACAATATCTTTCTCTTTATCTCACACACACATAACAAATACACAGGCACAATTATACACATGCATGCAAATATCATGTATAAATTTCATGCACAAAATATTTAAATCAAGTACCACAAAGTATTACTGATTATTTTGGGGAATATAAACAGATTAATTTTCTTCTTTGAAAGTTTTTATATTATTTAATACAAACTATAAGAAAATATATACTTAGAAAAAGTTATTCAAGTAATATCTATAATTTTCTTGATTAAAACTCTTGAAATGTGTTAATGTCATTGAGTAAAAAATATTTTGCTTTGTGTTATACTCATTCTGAGGACTGTCATAACACAACGCCATAACCTGGGTGAGATAAAACACAGCTACTTATTCTCTTAAAATTGTGGAGTCTGGAAGTCCCAAATCCAGGTATCAGCAGGGCAAAGCTCCCTCTGACTGTGCAGAAGCTCCTTTCCTATTCCTGACTTCTCAGGGTGAAAAGCTATCCTTGATGTTTGCAGTTGCAACACTCCAGTCTCTGCCTCCATCGTCTGTCGTGTTCTCCTGCTATGTGACTCTGTTACCACTTCTTAAAAGGACACCCACCATTTAGATTTTGAGCCCATTCTACTGCAGAATGACCTCATCTTAACTTAACTAATTATATTCAATGATTGTGATTCCAAGTAAGGTCATGTTCTGAGGTATTAGAAATTAGGACTTCAATGTATCTTTTGGGGGAACACAATTAAACTCATAACACATGTTATGCATTATTATCTTTTATTTTCATATTTGTAATAACAAATTATAAGATTATCCAGGCTCTACATTTAAATTCCCAACCAAACAGACTGGCTTATTAGAACACATATGTAATTGTTCATCAGTCATTAAGATGTAGAGTAATATGTTCTTCTGATTACTTTCTTTTCTATTTTATTACTGAGGAAAGTATATTTCTCCCTTTTTCTATTTATTGTGTTTGTGTGAGTTGTGGATTGAATTTGGTTGTCAGTAACAAATCTGACTGTAGTTAACTTAAACATAAAAAGGATATATTTTCCTCACATTGTGAGAAATCTTGGGGTAAGTAATTATTAATAGCATTAAATAAGCATCTCAAGCAGGTCATATATACGAATTTGTGATTTGATGTGCCTTTGATTCAGTATCTTAAATATATTCAGTATCTTAAATAAATAATCATAGTTTTATTCCAGGAAAGAAGAAAAGAGTCAGGCATGGGGGAAAAGGGCAGCTTACACATGCCCCTGCTTTAGAGTGTTTTTCTCAATCCTCACCACCACTTTCTGCAATAACTCATTGATCAGAATGGCATCACCTGACAAGGAAAGGTGATTAATGAAGGAATATTAGCTTTACACAATGCCAGCTTCAATAAAGTCAGGATTCTCTTCCTAAGGAAGGATGGAGAAAGAGATACTGGGAAGCAGTTACCATCTCTGTCATTCCTCCCTTCACCCTCTCCACAAACTTGTTAACAGAGGATAGAGGGATGGAGAAAGGATTTGTCTCTTTCTTTCTCCCCTTCAACCCATCAGCCACAGAAACTTAAGCACTCAGTTAATCCCTGTGGTAGAGGTCTGTATGATAGTCTGAGGAACAGAGTTACCTAATTAGGTCAGGTTTATTTTTCCAAATATTATGATTTAAATATGTGATAGTAAACAGGCACTGAAACAAGAATTTCAAGTAGTGTGTGCACAGACAGTTCTCAGACATGGATCTATGTCCCTGGTTCTGCAATATTTGGTACACATTTTATATAAATGTCTGTAAGTATTTAAATTTTAGCATTAATATTATCCTTTGTCTTTAGCTGAAAATATTTAAACACATAACCTTTTTAATTAATTTATTTTTTATTGAAGTATATTGCTTTACAGAATTTTGCTGTTTTCTGTCAGACCTCAACATAAATCAGCCATAGGCATACATATATTCCCTCCCTTTTGAAACTCCCTCCCATCTCCCTCCCCATCCTACCCCTCTAGGTTGATACCTTGGGTTTCCTGAATTTCATCTTTATCTTGCCATTAGCTTGGATGCATTCTAAAGAACATGGATTTAAGAAGTGATGTTGTGATGAAGGTTACAACACATAGGGTAGCATATTTTGGCTGGATGTAAGAGTAAGCATTTCGTGTGTATTATCACTTTTCCATTATGGCCGCTCATAGTGCTACATATAGTCTTATGATAGTACAGATAAAAGTTCTATATTACAGACTTGCCAATGATCCACAGAGGGTAAAGGGAAAGTCAGAATTCAAACCCAGTTCTGCCTCCTTCAAAAGAGTAAGGATTGAATCTATCGAGAAAAGACTTTCTACTCCTTTAACTCCTACTGGGTGAAAATATTCCTTTATTCAACATAACCCTGACTTTGTAATTCCAGTAAAATCATTCCTGTGCCTAGTATGACAATATTTGCCCCTGCAGGGGTAGGCTTCTACAGAAGCCACTGAATTTTTTAGGACATGATGAAACATTTAGATCCTTCAATTCTCAGGTAGTCAAAATACCTAAAAGAATACAGATATCTGAAGAGAAGAGAAACTGATTCTGGTTCAGTTTGTGTTCAGCAACAGGGGGATAGATAATTTGGGAAGCTAGAAACTTCATGACCCACCTAAAGAAGAAAGTTGCTAGTAGTCCAAACAGATTATTGTTCATATGATTATTCTTTCCCCAGAATCTTAGATATTCAAGAGAAGTTTGAAATGTTAAATTTCATGTGCAAGGATGAAATCCGTTTTCAAAGGATGGCTAATAGCTGAAAGTTAACAGTCAATAATAGATAGACCAAACACAAATCTGGGGAGAAAGTCTGTCTATGAGCTAACAGTTTGCAATGTCGGACTCAGGTTTTATTACATATCAGTTCAGTTCAGTCGCTCAGTCGTGTCCTACTCTTTGTGACCCCATGGACTGCAGCATGCCAGGCCTCCCTGTCCATCATCAACTCCCAGAGTTTACCCAAACTCATGTCCATTGAGTCAGTGATGCCATCCAACCATCTCACCTTCTATTGTCCCCTTCTCCTCTTGCCTTCAATCTTTCCCAGCATCAGGGTCTTTTCAAATGAGTCAGCTCTTTGAATCAGATGGCCAAAGTATTGGAGTTTCAGCTTCAACATCAGGCCTATTTGCATGTGTAATCAATATTATGTTGGACATCAAATGATTAACCAATCATATTCTAAACTCTTGTTCCAAAGGAAAAAGAGGAAGAACAGATTTGCAAGTGTGAAATCTCATTTGACTAAAAACAAGACGAGAATTATCTCCTAGGAGAGAATTTTAAAATTAGTCTCAATGAGCAGGTGTGAGTAACTCTACTGTTTTCAGACTGTAAAATAACTTAATAAACATGATAAAATATGACTTTAGAACTGTTTAGATCCTGGGGCAAGAAAAAAGACATTTGGAACCCACTAGAATAACTATACTATGAAAGGGCAATAGAAAGTGCCAGACACAGAAGTTGATCCCCACTTGAAAAACACAGATGGTTTCCTTAGCAAATTGGTTAAGGTTCATGACGACTTTCACATTAAATACCCTGTTAGAACTTTCAAAGTGCCAGGAATGGTTCAGAACCATTGAACAAAATGAAAAGAAAGCCTCGCTCTCATAAAACTTAACATTCTTCAGTAAACAAATCAGTCAGCCCGTCATATTGCTTTGAATTGTGATAGACACTCTACAGAGGATAGAAGAAATCAGACAGAGCAATAAGATGGAGATGTGGGCTCATGGCCCATGGGCTTGGGGAAAGCCTCCTGAGCTCAGATCTCAGTGCTGAGAGAGGTGAGTTATGAAATGTGCAGTGAAATGGTTTAGCAAGAAGTGAGAGCAACTGTACAACTGTAGAAGCTTTGAAGTAGGGCTTCATGGATCATCACTTGGGTGTGTATCTCTTTACAGAGTATGGTTACAGTCGTTTCTAAAAACACATTTTGTCCTTACTTAAAGCTGTGAATATGAACATACACACTGTTAGAATCATGGTTTAGTTGCTCCGAAGCAGTTAGTTACTCTTTCACACACACATACACACACAATACATACTTCAATACTTGCACATAAATCTATTAATTTCCATTAATGCATTTTTCACATCTATTGTCTTAACTCATTCAAGAAAGAATTGTATAAGATACAAAATTTCCTTCCATTTTTTTCTCTACAATGAAAAATCAATTGGGTTGAAGTAAAGTTATACATAATAAAAATGGAGGGACTGAAAAAGGGGAAATAAAGACATAGAATCAATTCACTGTGTTCAGTGTTTCCTCTAATAAATTCTTCATGAATGCGCCTTTTAATGATGGTTAGCCTGAAACAGCTTTGAAATAGGATCTGGCTACCACAGATGCATTTACAAGAAAACCCAGAGGCCTCGGAAGAGGCTGTGCGTGGTGGAAAAGCCAGGAAACATCTGTGAGCAGGGGAGAACGGTGGGGCTGTGGCCAAGCGGCCCTGCCAACTTTCCATGTTGTCTCATGCACCCCAGTGTGAGGAATATTCTTGAACACAAAGCACACTACAGGAGTAGAATATGGCCTGCTGCCAGTCCTCAAAGCTGATCTGTGCCTAGAGCAAGCCCATGGCCCACATCCCCTGTCCTGTGTGGTTAACTACCACACATGACTGGCATTTCCTCTACCAATCTCTAAACCCTTTTGGAAACAGGATTCACATGGTCCCTTTGTATCACCGTATAGGCATTTTTCTGGTTGTGTGTTGAGGTATTGTGTGCAGTGCACAATTTGATTTCACTGATCTCTTAGTCTCCTACTTCTGCATAAGTTGTTGTTGTTGTTTTTCCCTTTTTGCTGCCTGGTCTTAAGAGTTCCCATACACCCATATTTTTTTCTCCTCCTCAAAAAATAAAATTATCCCTGAGAAAACACCTGATAAATTTCTTTACCCTAGGGAATAAATTTCCCTTAAAAATGTTCTTCTTGCTCTCTTTTCATGAGAGTTTCCATTGTAGTTAGTTCAACAAAGACTTTGGTGGAGGAGAAACAAAATAAACAGTACCTAGAACATTTCAATCTATATCTCTCAGGTATTATGTATACCCCCTTCATGGATCACAGCCTTTCTTAGTGAAGGGGCTTGCATAACTCAATGAAACTACGAGCCAGGCTGTGCAGGACAACCTGAAATTGACAGGTCATAGTAGATAGTTCTGACAGAACATGGTTCATTGGAGGAGGAAATGGCAAGCTGCTCCACAATTCTTGCCACAAGAACCCCATAAGCAGTATGAAAAGGCAAAAAGATATGATACCAGAGGTTGAGCCCCTCAGGTCAGATGTCTAGTACACTACTGGGGAAGAGCAAAGAAATAGCTTCAGAAAGAATGAAGAGCCAAAGTGGAAACGATACTCAGTTGTAGATGTGTCTGGTGGTGAAAGTAAAGTCTGATGCTATAAAAAAATAATAGTCCTTAGGAATCTAGAATGTTAGGTCCATGCTGCTGCTGCTACTGCATCTCTTCAGTCGTGTCCGGCTCTGTGCGACCCCATAGATGGCAGCCCACCAGGCTCCCCCATCCCTGGAATTCTCCAGGCAAGAACACTGGAGTGGGTTGCCATTTCCTTCTCCAATGCATGGAAGTGAAAAGTGAAAGTGAAGTTGCTCAGTCATGTTTGACTATTGGCGACCCCACGGACTGCAACCCACCAGGCTCCTCCTTCCAGGCAAGAGTACTGGAGTGGGGTGCCATTGCCTTCTTCATGTTAGGTCCATAAATCAAGGTAAATTGAATGTGGTCAAGTAGGAGATGGTAAGAGTAAACATCGAAATTTTCAGAATCAGAGAACTAAAATGGACAGGAAAGGGTGAATTTAATTCAGATGAGCATTTTATCTACTACTAAAGGCAAGAATCCCTTAAAAGAAATGGAGTAGCCTTCATTGTCAAAAAGAGTCCAAAATGCAGTACTTGGGTACAATCTCAAAAACAATAGAATGATCTCAGTTTGTTTCCAAGGCAAACCATTCAACATCAGAGTAATCCAAGTCTATGCCCCAACCACTAATGCCAAAGAAGCTGAAGTTTAATGGGTCTATGAAGACCTACAACACCTTCTAGAACTAACACCCCCAAAAGATGTCCTTTTCTTCCTCGGGGATTGGAATATGAAAGTAGGAAGTCAAGAGATACCTGGACTAACAAGTAAGTTTATCCTTGGAATACAAAGTGAAGCAGGATAAAGGTTAATAGGATTTTGTCAAGAAAACATGCTGGTCATAGCAAATGCCTACTTCCTACAACACAAGAGATGATTCTACAAAGGGACTCTACACATGGCCACCAGATCGTCAATAAGGAAATCAGATTGATTATATGCTTTGCAGACAATGATGGAGAAGTTCTATACAGTCAGCAAAAACAAGACCTGAGGCTGGCTGTGAGGCATATCATGAGCTCCTTATTTCAAAATTCAGGCTTAAATTGAAGAAAGTAGGGAAAACCAGTAGGTCATTCAAGTATGACCTAAATCAAATCTTTTCTGACTATAAGTGGAGGTGATGAATAGATTCAATGGATTGGCTTTTGTAGACAGAGTGCCTAAGTAACTATGGATGCAAGTTCATAACATGGTACAGGAGACAGTGACCAAAACCATCCCAAAGAAAATGAGATGCAGGAGGGCAAGTTGGTTGTTTGAGGAGGACTTAAAAATAGCTGAGAAAAGAAGAGAAGTGAAAGGCAAAGGAGAATGGGAAAGATATACTCAACTGAATGTAGAGTTCCAGAAAATATCAAGGAGAGATTAGAAAGTCTTCTAGAAACAGTGTAAAGTAATAGAAGAAAGCAATAGGAAGGGAAAGACTAGAGATCTCTTCAAAAAATCAGAGACATCAAGGGAATATTTCCTACAAGGATGGGCACAATAAAGGACAGAATCAGCAAGGACCTAACAGAGGCAGAAGAGATTAAGAAGAGGTGGCAGGAATACACAAAATAACTATACAAAAAGTCTTAATGAACTGTATAACCAAATGTTGTTACTCACCTAGAGCCAGATATCTTGGACTGTAGAGTCAAGTGGGCCTTAGGAAGCATTACTACCAATAAAACTATTACAAGGTGTTGGAATTCTAGCTGAGCAGTTTAAAACCCTAAAAGGGTTTAAGTGCTGCACTCAGTTCAGTTCAGTTGCTCAGTCATGTCTGACTCTTTGAGACCCCATGGACTGCAGCACGCCAGGCCTCCCTGTCCATCACCAACTGCTGGAGTCTACCCAAACCCATGTACATTGAGTCAGTGATGCCATCTAACCATCTCATCTTCTGTCATCCCCTTGTCCTCCTGCCCTCAATCTTTCCCAGCATCAGGGTCTTTTCAAATGAGTCAGCTCTTCACATCAGGTAGCCAAAGTATTGGAGTTTCAGCTTCAACATCAATTCTTCCAGTAAACACCCAGGACTGATCTGCTTTAGGATGGACTGGTTGGATCTCCTTGCAGTCCAAGGGACTCTCAAGAGTCTTCTCCAACACCACACTTTAAAAGCATCGATTCTTTGGTGCTCAGCTTTCTTTATAGTCCAACTCTCACATCCATATTTGACTACTAGAAAAATGATAGCCTTGACTAGATGGGCCTTTGTTGACAAAGTAATGTCTCTGCTTTTTAATATGCTATCTAGGTTGGCCATAACTTTAATTCCAAGAAGTAAGCGTCTTTTCATTTCATGGCTGCAATTACCATTTGCAGTGATTTTAGAGCCCAGAAAAATAAAGTCAGCTACTTTTTCCACTTTTAACCATCTATTTTCCATGAAGTGATGGGACTAGATGCCATGATTGTAGTTTTCTGAGTGTTGAACTTTAAGCCAGCTTTTTCACTCTCCTCTTTCACTTTTATCAAGAGGCTCTTTAGTTCTTCTTCACTTTCTACCATAAGGGTGGCATTATCTGCATATCTGAGGTTATTGATATTTCTCCTGGCAATCTTGATTCCAGCTTGTGCTTCTTCTAGCCCAATGTTTCTCATGATGTAGAAAGGACAAAAGTGGAAACAGTGACAGATTCAGTTTTCCATTACTCCAAAATCACTGAAGATGGTGATTACAGCTTGAAAAAAAAAGGACACTTGCTTCTTGGAAGGACAGATTTAAAAAGCAGGACATCACCTTGCCCACAAAGGCCTGAGTAGTCAAAGTTATGGTTTTTCCAGTAGTCATGTATAGATGTGAGAGTTGGACCATAAAGAAAGCTGAGCACTGAAGAACTGATGCTCTCAAATTGTGGCACTCCAGAAGACTCTTGAGAATCCCTTGGACTACAAGGAGATGAAACCAGTCAATCTTAAAAATTCAACCCTGAATATTGAAGGAACTGATGCTGTAGTTGAAGCTGCAATATTTAAACCACCTAATGTGAAGAGCTGACTCATTGGAAAAGACTGTGACGCTAGGAAAGATTGAATGTAAAAGTAGAAGAGATTGGTGACAGTGGATGAGATGGTTAAATATCATCACTGTTAGATGGACATGAATTTGAGCAAACTCTGGGAGATAGTAAAGGACAGGACAGGCTGGCACTGTGCAGTCCATAGGGTCACAAAGAATCTGAAATGACTTAGCAATTCAAAACCAACAACTTATGTATACATGGAAAGTATAGATTTGTTTAGGTAATACCAGTTTAGTCGCTAAGTTTTGTCCGACTCATGCGACTCCATGGATTGTAGCCCACCAGTCTCCCTGTCCATGGGATTCTCCAGGTAAGAATATTGGAGTGGGTTGCCATTTCCTTCTCCAGGGGATCTTCCCAACCTAGGAATCAAACCTGGGTATTCTGAATTGCAGGCAGATTCTTTACTGACTGAGCTACAAGGGAACATCAGTTAGGCAAATGAAAGTTCAATACACACATCACCAGAATTTAAATATTTCTGGAATTCCCTGATAGTCCAGCTATTAGAAACTCCATGCTTCCACTGTTGAGAGCCTGAGTTTGATCTCTGGTTGGGGAACTAAAATCCCACAAGTTACACATTTCAGTCAAAAATAATAATAAAAATTAAAACAAAATTTCCAATTCAATCTCAGGTGCCTTGAGTTTTAGGAACTTTTAAATACTTTCACCCCAAATGCTTTTTCTGTCTAGCTTTTTTGCCCCTCAGGAAAATTCCCTCAGTCCATTTTCCTTCCTTCCTCTCTCTCTCTCTCTCACCCCCTCCCTCCCACTTTCTAGCATTTCTTGAACACCTGCTATGTTCTAGATGCTGCACTAAATGCTGACAGTGTTAATAAGAATGAGGTGCAGGTGCAGGCTAGAGAAGAGTGCTGAAAAGTAACCAAATGAATTTAGTAAGAATAGATTTTTTATTAGAAACATGAAGAACTCTGAGGAAAAAGTGTATGACTCTGGAAGATTCAACAATATTATATAAAGAAAGGACTATTAGGTACAGCTCTTGAAGGATGAATAAAAAGTCCTATTTGGAAAACAGAGGAATAGCAAATCAGATACTAGAGAAAATATGTGTAAAGCAATAGCCGCTTTAATATCAATGGTAATGCCCATGGCAAAATATATGACCCCTGCAGTCAGAGGTGGAGTGTTTGACACTGGGGTAGGAGACAAAGCTGGAAATGAAAGTTAGGTCATGTACTTAACTTGTCAGCAATAGTCATTGCACCCTTCCAACATGTTGATTGGAAATAACCCGTTTTCTGAACTCTTCTTTCAGTCCTGAGATAGATTGCCTGGCATCCTGGCTTTTCAACCATTTAATGGTTGGTCTTGCCCTCTCATCCATTGGACTTCTAACTGTTGATGTGCCAAGGTTCAGCCCTGCAACCCTGCTTCCCTGGTATTTTTTTATTCTCTATTGTGAGAGACTCCTTTGCAAACTATCTGGAATCTCCCTCATAAGCACTAAATTGCTGAGTTTCAATTCCCAACCTTTTCATGTATTAGCTGAGAGAGCTTTCTCCTCCTGTTGCCTTATCTGTAAAATAAAAATAGTAACAGGACCTGTCTCAGAGGGTAATTGGGAATGTGAAATAATTTAAGACGTGTGCAGAAAAGAGTCCGCAGAGCAAGCCTGGCTGCTTATCTTTAGAAAGGCTTTAGACGAGGTTAACCTTGGGCTGGTGTTTGAGGACTGGATTCTGGGAGGGTTCCTAACCACTTAACCGATAAGGATGCCTCACTGCACCTAAATTGTTCATGAAAACAATATGGTTTTTCTGAATACCTGCTTGGCTCTGGGAGTATGGAATTTTGGCAGGTGCCAAGCACAGGCTACCTATGTGATCACCATCTAATAAAAACCCTGGGCACTAATAACTGAGTCTCTAATAGCCTTTGCTGTTCATCAGTATGTCATGGGGGTTACCACTCGAAGCTGGGGGAATGGAGCACCTGGAGGACTCTGTGCCTGGTTTCACTTAGATTTCACCCAGTGTGCCTTTTCCCTTTGTTGCTTTTGTTTTGTATCCTTCTGATGTAGTAAACCACAACTGTGATTATGACCATATGCTAAGCTCTGTGAGTCCTCCTATCAAATCGTAGAACCTAGGGTGACCTTGGGGACCATCCAGTATAGCATGTAAGAAGCATTTAGCTGAGTCTTGTACATATGTTAAGTGTGTAATAAGCCACTAGCTGTTTGGGGGATCAAACCTCTTTTCCTAAGGTGAGCCACTTCTGGCTGTAAGTTTCACCTGCAAGCTTATGATTAACAAGTTTATATCAGCAGTTTGACACTGTCCCTAACTCCAGATTCAAATATAAAATTTCCTGCATATGTCTCCATTTGAGTTTTTTAAACCTAACATGCACACACACACACACACACACACTCACACAAGACTCTGAATTTCTTCTCCCAAAACATGTGACCCTGATCAAGACAGTTAAAATCACTACCATTCACTCCATGGTTGGAGTATTCACTGTTTTCTCTCTTCTTCACTCTCTACGACTAACCTAGAGTGAGACTTGTTTGACTTACTTCCAAAAAGACGTCTCAAACCTTACATCAGTTCAGTTCAGTTGCTCAGTTGTATCCCACTCTTTGCGACCCCATGAACTGCAGCATGCCAGGCCTCTCTGTCCATCACCAACTCCCAGAGTTCACTCAAGCTCACATCCATCGAGTCAGTGATGCCATCCAGCCATCTCATCCTCTGTCATCCCCTTCTTTTCCTGCCCCCAATCCCTCCCAGCTTCAGAGTCTTTTCCAATGAGTCAACTCTTTGCATGAGGTGGCCAAAGTACTGGAGTTTCAGCTTTAGCATCATTCCTTCCAAAGAAATCCCAGGAATGATCTTTAGAATTGACCTCTTGGATCTCCTTGCAGTCCAAGGGACTCCCAAGAGTCTTCTCTAACACGACAGTTCAAAAGCATCAATTCTTCGGCACTCAGCTTTCTTCACAGTCCAACTCTCACATCTATACATGACTACTGGAAAAACCATAGCCTTGACTAGACAGACTTTTGTTGGCAAAGTAATGTCTCTGTTTTTCAGTATGCTATTTAGGTTGGTCATAACTTTCCTTCCAAGGAGTAAGCATCTTTTAATTTCATGGCTGCAGTCACCATCTGCAGTGATATTGGAGCTCAAAAAAATAAAGTCTGACACTGTTTCCACTGTTTTCCCATCTATTTCCCATGAAGTGATGGGACCAGATGCCATAATCTTAGTTTTCTGAATGTTGAGCTTTAAGCCATCTTTTTCATTTTCCTCTTTCACTTTCATCAAGAGACTTTTTAGTTCCTCTTCACTTTCTGCCATAAGGTCATCAAATCCTTTTCTCTTCCTGACTCTTGGCAGGAACACTCTAACCTGTCCCCCTGCCTTCATGCTGACCCACTGCAGTCTATTCCTAGCAGAGCAGACATTATAATTTATTTAAATGAAAAAATAACATACTGCTACACTACCTAAAACCCTTTGACATCTTCCCAGGTTAATTAGAGTATGACTGAGACTTCATGCCATGAACTATAAGGCCCCTGTATGCCTCCCTCTTCCCTTGGCTCACTAGGGCTTCCTGTCTCTTCCTCCAACATGCCATACTCGCTTCCCCTGAGCATCTCTGTCCTGGAGCACATTTACTCCAGATTTTCTCTTGGCTTCCCCCTCTCATGAGTCACTCTCAGACAGACCATCACTCTCTCTAGTCAGTGATGGTTTTATTTTGATCAACGGGCACTACCATAGTTTTCCTTTGTTTACTTTTTTATTCTTAAAATGGTCCCCAAAGCATTAAAATTAGTCCCTGATTTATCCCTTCTATAAAGCAACTCATTTGGAAATATTTCTGCTTTTCTTTCTTCTCATAGTAAGCTATTTAATTCTAAATGATATGTATTATCAATTTTATCATTTAACAATTTTAGTCATATCTGTTTACTTACCATTTTGAAAGACAGAGCTTTGTTTCATTCACATCACTGTTAATTTTCCCTCATTTCTAACTCCCAAAGTTGATAATTGTATTCACTTCTACTTTTTGCTTTTAAACTTTGAATAATATACAAAATTTTCAATGCCCTCTCCCATCAACCTTGGACAATATTTCCTGAGTCTCCACCATGGTAAATGATGGTATTTGTTTTCTTGCTCTCCTTTCCACGTACACTAATGACCTCCCAATTTTTGCAATGTGAACAATTTTTTCTTTATGTTATCAGCACTTATAACATTGAGATACTATTCTGAAGCCAAATTTTTTTTTCTGTGCTGATATGTTTGTGTTTTAAAAACCAACTATGGAGGAAGTAAAAGAAAAGACTTCAGATTCTTCTTTTTTCCTTCCTCTCATCAAAATATGCTCCTCCCAAATTATTTGATCACTCAATTCAGACTAAAATGGAAATGACATTAAATCTATTATAAACATGAGGAATGAAGATTTATTGACTGAATTCATGTTCAAATCATATTTTTTGTTTAAAATCATTTATGTAAATTTCTTATATTCAGATTACTTTAGAGTTAAGACTTTTTATAATTTAGAAGGTTTGCACACAATATGTATTATAAATCACATAGTTCTTCCAGTAGGAATTGAGGCAAACCATGTAATAAAAAAGTTCTTCACTAAAATGTATGAATAATTATGCTAAGTAATATAAACAGAGATTATAAATATCTTTACATCAGTTAAGTTCAGATTTTTTTCCCAATGCATATACACTCATTAGCAATCTTTTTTCAATTTTCAGAGCATTTTGGTTGATGAAACCATAAATATAAGACTGTGAAACAACATAAGTGCCAGTTTGTTAATTTGTAAAAGTAACTTGCACGTAGTTTCTCTTTTACTTGTTTTTATTTTTACATGACATGAATTTTACCATGCACTTTCATGTAATGCTACTGTGTGCTCTTTAGCTTTTGAAGAGCAGTTAGCATTATTGATTGTTCTGTCCACCAACATTTTGTCTTTGCTTGAATTTATGTATACTATAATGACTTAACAACAATAGGCTAAACTGATGGGTTGTTAATTTAGTAAGTTGATTGAGTAAATTCCTTTAGGTTGAGATACAGAATGTGAACTTTACCTGTTTTTTCACATTTAATTTTTCCAGTTGAATTTGGTTGAATGGTAAATGAAATCATATAAAAGGCTGCCTCTTATTTATATTTCTGCAACATTATAGCCAGCATAATTTATGGTTAATTACTCAGGGTCTAGAATCAGAGATTAAATTTTAATCTCATTTCACATCTTGGGAAAATTAATTCTCCAAGAGTCAACTCTCTTATTTTATTTTTTTTTTAAGTGATGATATTCATTTTATCTTGTAGTTTGCTGTAAGGGAAAATTTAGACACAGCTTATAAAATGTTTAGTATAGTCCCTAGAAGGGGCTACATTTTGTTTTTACTGTTTAAAACACAGTACCCTCTAACGATTTTGACATATATATCTTCATGAAAAAGAAGCCAACAGCATGGATATTTATGATACTACCTGGGAATTTGTGTTTAGTTGCCTACATTTGTTCCAAAATACTAATATATTTTTGATCAACCAAATCAGAATATGAGTTCTAATTTAAATGAATATCATTGTGAGGGAGAATCTGAATTCTAACAGATAAAGTATAGGATAAATATGTTGGCTAGCTTTTGCTTCATACGAAGCCACTCCAAAAGTTAGTGACTTAAAAGTCATTCATTTAGCTTTTATCTTATTTGCCAGCAGTTTGAGCTGTGCTTGGCCTCCTTGTTCTTCTGATCTCATTTAGACTCATTCATTAGACTACAGTCAGCTCTCAGGTTGACTGGCGGCAAGTTGGTCTACAGTGGCTTCGGCTGGGTTGGTTCATCTTCACTCCACTTTGTCTCTCATCATAGAACACACAAGTCTAGACTTGTTGATGGCAGTTGAAAAACAGTAAAAATGAACAAGACCTCATGAGGCTTTGACTCAGAACTGGTATAATGACATGCTACTGCCCAAAGCTCAGCAAAATTTCAGTCCAGACTCAGTGGAGAGAAGTGAACTCCATCTGTTAATGGGAAATCTTACAAAGTCACATTGCAAAAAAATATGGCTATAGGGACAGGGGAGATCTGGGGTTACTTTTGCTATTGATGTGAATACATACATTGTTGTTCAGCCATTCAGTTTTTCCTGACTCTGTGACTTCATGGACTGCAGCATGCCAAGCTTCCCTGTCCTTCACTATCTCCTGGAGTTTGCTCAAGCTTATATCCATTGAGTCCATGATGTCATCCAACCATCTCATCCTCTATCACCCCTTCTCCTCCTGCTTTCAATCTTTTCCAGCATCAGAGTCTTTTCCAATGAGTCAGTTTTCATCAGGTGGCCAAAGTATTAGAGCTTCAGCATCATTCCTTCTAATGAATAATTAGGGTTGATTTCTGTAGGATTGACTGGTTTGATCTCTTTACTGTCCAAGGAAACTAAAATCCCTAAACATTGAATATTAACATCAGGAGAATAAAAATGATTCATGTGGAGCAATGAAGAAAAATCAATGGTAAGAATAATGACTTGGTATGTGAAAAATATGAAAATGAAAAACTGAAGATTAAAAATGACTGCATTAATCTATACTTCCCCTGTGTATTACTAAGAAGGAAGATCGAATGAAGACAATGATTTATCTAACCTGACTCAGCAGAAATGCAGTCCTCTGCATGTATATGGGTAAAATTTCTGAACAAGAAGAAGCTATACTCAGTTTAGTGTAATGTGGAAAAATTTTTACAAAAAGAATTCTTGTTAAGTTTCATTTTCACAATTTTAGATTAATGCATCCTAGTAAAGATGTTACAGGTTAACTAACATTTGTTTTACATTATTTTTTAAAAATAAAACCTTTTAATCTCATATTTTAAATCTAAAAATTTCTGAACAGCAGGGACTACTTAGTCATTTAGAGTGAAATTAACATGTAACAAAAGAAAATGTCCTTCTTTGCTGTTGATTTAGCTGCATCTCTGAGCATAGTTTCCTATGAATAGCTTATTTTTAATACTGAGCACACGGGCATTTCTTCAATGAACAAGAAAATCTCTCTGATATGGGTTTGATGTTTCTTAGAGAGTCATAGGGGTAGATTCATTTGGGAAGGACATTTGCAAAGCTATTGAATACATTCCTGCTATATTTTCTGCTGTAGATAAATTTAATGCTGAAAATTGATCTTGACTAGTGCTCATGACTGATATAGATATTTAAGGTAATGCAAAGATTCAGAGAAAAATTCTTATATGTTGGTTGCATTTCCTACTCAATTGCAGTTCCTCTTTTAATTTTAGTAAGAAAGATAGTTGTTTGTTTTAACTTTTCTTATAGAAAAAACTCACATAAAGAGTTAATTTTTAATCTTTGCCTCTTCTAGACTTACTGATTATAATCCTACTTGGTGACCTAGATCAACTTATCTCAGATACACCCAGTTTAGCTTTTTCTTACCAGTCACCTCATTCATTCATTCATTCATTCAGCTATTCAGTCTGTTTATTGGTTTCATTATTTCTCAAATATTTTTAGCTACTTTGCCCCTTTAAAATATAAATGTTTAAAATATAAATTATGTGTGCATAGATGAAATCATATAAGGAAAGACAATTTAGAAATGACCTCTCTTCCCCAAAACTGGGGTTCTGACCCCATTGCAAAAACAATGATTATAATCTGCTGGCTGATAAGCAAGTTTGCTGAGTTGTCCAGGTCAGAACTGGTCCAGAATTGCCAGGAAATTAGGAAACAGCCATCTGGGGTAGGCAGACAGCTCTGCACTCTATGGGTAGCAGGCATGGAGAAAGGGTCAATTGTTAGCAGCCTGATTGCTGGCAGTGCCATGTGGCCTGATGAACAGGTGGTTGTGTCTGGAGGGCTGGAGGAAGCAGCACTTCAAACCCAGCAGAGCTGAGGCTGATGGGCAGGGGCTCAGAGGGAGACACTGGGGTGCTTGTTGTCCGCAATCGGCCTCACACTGGCAGTAGTCACTGTGCCCCAATCTGGGCTACAAGATGGCTACTGGGCTGTACACTCTGAATGTGCAGTTGGGGCAGAATGACACTGGATATGTACACACACACACATACACACACACCATGAAGGATTGTGCAGCATGAGCAAAAGGGAGCACTCCAAAATCAAGGAAGAGAGGCCTCTATCAATCAACAAAGGGGTACCCTCTATCAACAAAGCTTAGCATCATGCTCATAATAAAGGAGAAGTGCTTAGAGTCCAGATCCTTACGTGGAGCAGGTAGGAGGGAGTGAATGTGAAGCTGAGAGGTTGAGAATAAACTGAGAACTGTCCTAGGCTCCTCCTTTAGCTATTCAGCTACCATCTGCACCTTCACAGGCATGCTTCACCCTGTGTAAAGCAATAAGACAAGGCTAAATGTACAACTAGACCATACTTTGATAGGAAATAAACCCCTGCAATTCAGTGGTTTGGACCTCCCTGCTGGCTCAATAGTAAAGAACCCACCTGCAATGTAGGAGACAGGCTTTGATCCTTGGGTCAGGAAGAGCCACTGGAGAAGGATATGGTAACCCACTCCAATATTCTTATCTGGAAAATTCCATGGACAGAGGAGTCTGGCAGGCTACAGCCCATGGGGTTGCAAAAAATCTGGACGTGAGTTAGTGACTTAACAACAACAATCAGCAGTTTGTCAAAAATAACATTTATTTCTTACTTGTGTTTTTCTTCTACTTCATGTAGCACAGCTCTCCTTCATGCTGTGAATCAGGAAGTTGGGTTGCTTCCTCTTAGAACTCCAAGAGCCTTGTGTTTTTGTTTGTTTCGGTTATGGAGAGACACAGAAAGAGGTAGAGGGAGAAACATTCATCCTTAACTATTTTAGTTCAAGTGACACAGCCTTACGTCCCTCCATTTCAAGTTCCATTGCAAGAATTTACCACACGACCACACCTAGAAGCCTTGGGGCAGGGAACGTGTAAGAAAAATCTAGATGTTCGATGAGGACCACTAGTCTCTTTCACAATTTATCAAGTATAAACATAAATTATTTTAATGCTTCATAATGCCCAAGAAATTAATCAAGTGAAATAAAGACTGAGAGCTGTGAACATAAGGGTGTGTATAATTCTGGTATTTTCACAACAGAAAACTTTGTTGTTTAGTTCAAGACAAAAGAGGATTTGTTGTTGTTGTTGTTGTTGTTTTTAATTCTACTTAGGGTTTTTTAGTTCCCTTGAGCTGTTATTTATTGCAAATCGTTTCACAGAGGTGTGTCATTAAATGAGGCTTACTCACTTGTAGCCAAGACAAAAAACAATAAAATAGGACTCAGACCTTTCTACTTAAGATTACAACAGGAAATAATTTGTGTAACTTGCAAAAAAGAAAAGAATTTAAAATCAACTGTGATTTCATGTAATACACATTTATTTCAAACTGTCTTCCAATAAAGCCAGTTTAAGCAGAGAGATGCTAATAAGAACCAGCTTAAAATAAAATATAGAAAGATGTTTGCATGTTCTGCATTTGCTGTACAGTTATCCTGAGTGAGCCTTTCTGCTGACTTTTGCCCCATCGAATCATCAATTCACACTTTACTAACAGAAGGCTGAACATGTTCAATAGACTTGGTGCCCACTGGAGAAATACAGACCCATGTTTTAGTGTCTCTAAAGCACTCAAGTTACAGCAGGAGAGCATCTAAAAATATGAAAGTCAACATAATAAATAAATCTAGAAAATAACTAGGAATATACATGCTGAATGCCATACTGCTTATAGAGATAATAAAATTATGGGTATTTCCCCCTTCTTGCTATTTTCTGTATTTCTAAAATGTATTTATTTATAATTTTATATAATCAACATGTATACTTTTATAACTGGAAAAAAATGGTAGGGATATCAGTCAAGATAGTGGGGTAGAAAACCTTAAGTTTACCTCCTTTCATGAAAACACCAAAAATCATAATTATTTGCAGAACAGCAACCAATGAAAAAGACCAGAACATACTAGAAAGATAAATGAAATATCAAAGAAATTAAGGAACAATTATATATATAATGAAATATATATTTTTCATGATATTCAGCCATAAAAAAACAATAAAATTTTGGCACTTGCAACAGCATGGATAGAGTTGAATGGTAATACGTCAAATGAAATAAGTCAGAGAAAGACATATACTTCCAAAGATAGTGGGGTAGAAAACCTTAAGTTTACCTCCTTTCATGAAAACACCAAAAATCATAATTATTTGCAGAACAGCAACCAATGAAAAAGACCAGAACATACTAGAAAGATAAATGAAATATCAAAGAAATTAAGGAACAATTATATATATAATGAAATATATATTTTTCATGATATTCAGCCATAAAAAAACAATAAAATTTTGGCACTTGCAACAGCATGGATAGAGTTGAATGGTAATACGTCAAATGAAATAAGTCAGAGAAAGACATATACTTCCATTATATGTGAAATCTAAAAATACAGCACAGTAAATATAATGAAAAGATGTGGACTCATAGAGAACAAATCTAGTGTTTACCAGTGTAACTAATATTATACATCAACTATACTGCCTCTTGAGAAATCTGTATGCAGGACAGAAAGCAACAGTTAGAACTGGACATGGAA
>SJYC01107056.1:0-27304 GCA_006408675.1 Madoqua kirkii | reverse complement strand
AGAGGGTAAAGTGCCCGCAATGTGGGAGACCCAGGTTCGACCTGTGGGTCGGGAAGATCTCCTGGAGAAGGAAATGGCAACCCACTTCAGTACTCTTGCCTAGAAAATTCCATGGATGGAGGAGCCTGGTGGGCTATAGTCCATGGGGTCGCAAAGACTTGGACATGACTGAACAACTTCACTTTTAAGATTTGGTAGGCTAGACCAAAGTCAAATGTAGTAGAAGTCTGATTATTCCTTGATACAGAGTCAAGGTTGAGTATTGTGCTCAATGTCAGTGAATTATATCTTCTAATCTGGATGGTAAGAATGGGCGTAATTTCCAGCTTTTTGTGAGTTCTTGATACTGTTCCCTCAAAACATTTTGGGTGATTCTTTTCTGAGACTCAGGTGGTTTTATCTCATACAAGCACTGATAATACCTCGGCTGTATGTGACACATACCCAAAGGGACCCTTCTGCCTGTCTCTGGACTTCTTCCTAGGTGGTTCTCTCCTCTTCAATAGTTTGTCATGAAAATCCATGCTTCCTTGGTCACCTGAGACTTTCAGGTCTGACTCCTTAACTCACATCATATGTTGGGCTCTACCTCAGTTTCCCTCCCTATGTTGCAGCCTAGAAACTCTCTAAATACATTAAGGAGAGACAGTGGTAGGACTTAACTCCTTTGTTGTTCATCTTTCAGGAATTTCTATCTCATGTGGCCTGATGTCCAATGTCTTGAAAACCATTTTTTCATAAATATTTAGTTTTTTATTATTGTTTAAGGTGGAAAGGTTACTTTATCTTGGCCAAAGTAGAAATTACTATGTGACATTTATGGTATTTTAATAGCACTATTCATAGTGAATTCAGTTGTGTCTATTTTTATTATTTTACAACTTTCAGAATCAATTTTTTCATTCTTATTAAAATTATATGATTTTATTCTAATGTATTGTGAGAATAATCACATATTTATAGATATTTGTAGAAATTCTATCAACCTGTATCTATCATTATAGCTAACTTTAACAAAAGGTTATAGGTAAAGAAACATTGGTCATCAACAATCAAACACTAAATATTAGATCACCTTTATTAAATCATGTTAAAGGAATGAGAAGGAAAAAACTTAAATAACATTTAATCTATTTTTTAGAGGCTATAAGCATGGGCAACTCCATGAACTATAGCCTGCCAGGCTCCTCATTCCATGGAATTTTCCAGGCAAGAGTACTGGAGTGGGTTGCCATTTCCTTCTCCAGGGGATCTTCCTGACCCAGGGATCGAACCTGGGTCTCCCGCATTGCGGGCAGACGCTTTACCATCTGAGCCACCAGGGAAGCCCCTCACTTTAGTTACAGTGATTTATATGTGGATCTTCCTTGCTTTTGTAAAAGCATACAATATTACCACTACTAAGCTGCTTCAGTCGTGTCCGACTCTATGCGACCCCAGAATCTAATGTAAAGAATATAAAAAATCAGAGTTTTCCTCTGGTCTCTTCTTTTAAGTCATTAAAACAATACTAATTATACACCAATTTAGATTTGATTTTAAAAACATATAGACAAGAATAAAGGAGAAGACTATGATAAGTTGACATTGGAGAAACAGATGTAGCTACCACTTATTGTCTGGTCATATTCCAGTGAGGAGAACAGGTGTTAATTTGCATTTGTGGAATACAGAGAGTATTGACTGTGGCAGGCAGCCTCTGCAGGGTCTGGGCTGTGAGGTCAACAGGGAGGACACTGTAGTTAGAAACAGATGTTAGTGACTACGAAGCTTTGTTTGTGATCCTACCACAGCTCCTTAAATTATGATCTGACCCAGGAATAACCAGACTCATGGTGCTCAAAGGGTCTTTGTAATAGATTTTACTGAACCGATAGTTCTCAATTTATAAATGGCTTGACACAGAAAAGTTAATTTGCAGAGTTGTTTCTCAAATTAGAAAACAATTTTTGCTAAAAAAATACTTGAAACACAGGCATCCTTCAGCAATATTGCAGGTTCATTTCTAGATGACCCTGATAAAGCAAATGTTGCATTAAAAAAAGTCATGTGAATTTTTTGGTTCCCCAGTGCATATAAACATTGTGTTTATCTCATACCATAGTTTATTATGTGTGCAATATCATTGGGTCTAAAAAAACCCCTCACAGTACATAAATATCTTAATTTAAAAAGTGCTTTATTGCTAAAAAATGCTAATAATCTCTTGAACTTTCAGAAAGTTATAGTAGCAATATCAAAGAACACTGATCACAGATCACCATAACAAATATAAAAAAAAAAATAATAATAAAGTTAGGGCATATTGCTAAAATTATCAAAATGTGATACAGAGACAGGAAGTGAGCAAATAGTGTTGGGAAAATGACATCAATAGACTTTAAATCTAGGATTCCCGCAAACCTTCAATTAGTAAAAAAACCCAAGAAACAAAAAAACAAAAAAAACCCACAATATCTGCAAACCTCAATAAGGAAAAAGGCAAAAACAAAATATCCTTATAATAACTTCCTCAATATTAACATTAAAAAGCTATGTAATCAAGTATATATATATATATAAATATACATGCATACTATATATAATTAATATATATGGTAAGTGGAAATTTTAAATACATGTAACTAACTACCATTCTTAATGTGATTTATAAGAAAAAAAAATGCAATTCAATAAACAATTTAGGATACCAGGATTTTATCTTTCTCCCTACCTATTAAACTATTAAGGACCACTATAGTTCTTGGGTTAGGAAGACATTACATGGGAGATACCCACTTTGGGGGATCATTCACTTATTAAGAGAATGAATAGTCTAAAGAAATTTGTAGTTTCATAAGATAAGATATTTATTACCTACTCTCCAAAAGTTACAAATTGAATAAAACAGACATAAGTCAGGGATGTCAAGCAAGAAACATTCCCTTCCCCTTCATAGTCTCTATTTTGTTAAATGAGGCCTTTGCTTATAACTTGTTTAATGTGAACAGATGGGCTGAAAAGGTGTCTTTGATTAGTTCATGAAAAAAATAGGAATCACAATGATGTTGATGAATATTAATGGCTTGTGAATCCAATGTGGACAGGTCAATATTTCATTCTTTTTTCAAAGAGTTTGAAATCATTTGAAATAGCTACCAAAATCTAACATTTTTTGCATTTGTTATGGCTTTTAAGTCATTTTTGTATATAAGCATCTCATTTGATCTTCAAAGCCCAATGCATAAGGATTGGAAAAGTTGACTATCATATGTATTCTATTACTCATAAATTAGGCAAAGTATATCCACTGGGAATTCACTTAGCTACTAAGTGTTCAAGGTATCAGCAATATAAAATTGTAGCAATTCCAGTTTATTTTGTCACAGACACCCAATTGCTATATACATTAAAATGCACTGAGCGTTAAAGACTTATCTAACTCTTTAGAGCTTCACTCTTTATTGTCTGTGGTTTATTTGTTCTGCCATATTTATTTAGCAAAATACACAGCAGTGAAACCTTTTAAGGCCTCCTTTAAAATGAGAGTTTCACAAGTCCCAAATATAAAATAAGATTATGGATTATAATAGCAATAATAGCTTCTGCTTCTTCCTCTCTCCTTTCTTCAGTAACTGAAAAGTGTATTTTCAAGGCAGTTTAAGAATGGATTTACTATTTGCTTTTAATATATTTTTTCATACAGTATTTCTTAGAACTCATACTGCACTGTATTTTTTCCATTTTTTCTTTTTTTTACACTTTTTTCTTCATGCTTAAATTCAATTTCAGTGGGTATTATTTATCACCATTACTGTACTCTTTAAAAAGGATTTGTCAACAGATGCCTGCTCCTTTTGATGCCAAAAATTCTGCTGTAAACTCAAACTCATGCCCTGACCTAACAGCTGAAAATCATCCTGGAATTAAGGCCAGAGTTCTGGCTCTTTAATCAAATGTCTAGTTTACATACATTTTAAATACTTAAAATTGGTCTGCAAACAGACAAAGATATTAAATCCAAGCCTTCTAACTGATAGACAAAATGGAGAAAAATGCTATGGTGTGAAGTTCCTCTCTTTGTGTAAAAAAGTTATATCTGTTCAGGCAATCCTAAAAAGTCAATGGGTGGAGAAGGAGAAGCATTTAAAAAATGCAACTATAAAAGTGGCAGTGCGGGAGATTTTGAAACTATTTGTGTTTCTGGGGATGAAGCAAAACCGTTGGGAGAGTCTGTAGTTTCCACAAGCAAGAAGTAAAATTGCCCACCCCTGCTTGATAATTGCTCCCCTGAGAACAGAGCAGGGTTAAATTTGCTTGTGTTGCGTTTTATTGTGATTTGCATTTTTCTGCATAGTAATTCATTGTCTTTAACAAAACATTGATTACCTGCTGTTACAAAGTACATCATCTTTCAGGCTTTAAATTAAGCATTTCTTCAGTGTGTGTGTTGGTGGGGTTGGGGGTGGGGTACAGATTATATTGATTCTCTGCCCTAGTGTAAAATTCTTTTCTCCTTTCTCTGGCCTCTTTAAATGCAAAGCCTTAGTTGAGCGTTTTTGGTTTTGTTCTTTTTTTTTTAAATTCGTGAGTGCGTAGTTTGTCACTCTCTAATTTCTGTTAAATTTCATAAGATCTGACACATTTGCATTTACAGGGCTGTTAATAATGTTTATCACTTTTCATTTTCAAAGTGCTTTATGAATATTAGCTAATCAAAGCTGCCAGCACACCCATGAGGCAGAGATATATTGGGTTGTTTTTGTTTTATCTTACTTGGTTTACCTTGTAGGGAATTTGTGAGATTGCTGAATGTCAATTTTTTTTTTTTTAATCAGTTTTAGGTAGCTTTTCACCACTAATAGGAAAGAACTGCACACTTTCTGGCACTTGAACATGGAGGACTGTGATTCATTATTTACCATATGTAGCCTTGAAAAGTTATCTGAGTTTGTATACCTGTCTATTATTTTTCTTAGATTGTAAACTTCATTGCTATGACCATTTACACTTTCTTTTTTCTTTTGCACAGTAGCTAACCTAATACTATTTTCATTTATTCATTCATGCATTCCAAAAACATTTAATGAGTGCCTACTCTCTTCCAGGTATTGTATTAAACACTGAAAAGCATGAAGTTGTGTTGTGCTCTGTCACTTCCATCATGTCCAACTCTTTGCAACCTATGGACTGTATATTTATCTATACATATATATAAATATACACACATACATATGGGCTTCCCTAGTGGCTCAGATGGTAAAGAACCTGCCTGTGATACAGAAGACATATGTTCAATCCCTGGGTCAGGAAGATTCCCTGGAGAAGGAAATGGCAACCCACTCCAGTATTCTTGGATGAGAAATCCTATGAACAGAGGAGCCTGATGGGCCACAGCCTCATGGGCCATAGTTAACAACTATACAATAACAACAATACATATACATATGTAAGCACAAATACATTTCTGTTTGTTTCAGTGGTGGAGAACAGTATTCTGTCTCTAGACATTAGAAAAGCATTTGAGGGAATGTGGACTTTTATCTAAGACTAGAAGGCTGATATTTTGATTGAATTACTTGGACTGTGCATTGTTTTTGCTGATTTGAAAAGGTACAGATGAAAGTACAACTGCCCTTTTACTCTGTGGTATCCACTAGGTTTTACTTGATGAGTCTTTTAGATCTTTAACATCGTGAAGACTGGCAGTGATCCAGATAGCTTCTATTCTAACCACTTAATAAACTGTTGATTAAAAAAAAAACAAACATTACAGTCAATTAAAATTGCTCACTTGGAATGTTCTCCTTTTTAAAACCTTTTTTTTTTCTTTTCCTTTAATATTCTAGCATAACACAGGGGAAATTTAACACAGTGGCGACTATGCTGCAGCTGCTTCCCAAGGGATATCATCTAAGGTCCACCATCTACACTTGGTGTCTTCCTATCTCATTTTCATTTCTTTCAATTAAAAGCCCAATAAATAGGTAAAAGATGGCTAGTTTTTAAATAAGAAGTTTGTTTAAAAAGTATTGATTTCTCTATATTTCTCAATCATATAACCCTTTGAAATCCATCCAAGTCTTGATTATCACAGACATCATTTTTCTATATGTAATTTCAACGTTTTAATTTCTTTATTTTCTCCAAAGCAGAAATAAGAAAGAAATTGATTTCTCAGATTTTCTCCCTTATTATCATCTCTGAAATAATTTTCAGTATATCACACAACTGATTTTTTTTTCTTTTTTAGCGAATGTTCTATGGTGAACGCTGCTGATGCTGAGTCGCTTCAGTCGTGTCCGACTCTGCGCGACCCCATAGACGGCAGCCCACCAGGCTCCCTCGTTCCTGGGATTCTCCAGGCAAGAACACTGGAGTGGGTTGCGTTTCCTTTTCCAGTGCATGAAAGTGAAAAGTGAAAATGAAGTCGCTCAGTCGTGTCTGACTCTTCGCGACCCCATGGACTACAGCCTACCAGGTTCCTCCGTCCATGGGATTTTCCAGGCCAGAGTACTGGAGTAGGGTGCCATAGATAGGTACCAAGTGAAACAAATTCAGGCAGATCAGTGGTTCCAGATGCTCCCTCCACTGGGTATATGAATTTGCCTCACTGCTTACCCAAATGTGTTTCCAAAAGCTTTATTTCGCATTGGAACTTGGTTTTCTGCTGGACAACAAGGAAATTGTCCCCGAAATAGTGATTTGAATTATTGACCTTTCTATGAACATTTTCCCCCTTCAGTTCTGGTGATGGTATTTTTCAGGGCTTCATGAGGGTTAATCTGTGTAACATTTACTGTACAAGACATGAAGACAAAGACACAAAAAAGTGGAATGTAGTTCTAGAAATTATCTTATCTTGCATAATGTCTGGGCTTCCCTGGTGGCTCAGAGGTTAAAGCGTCTGCCTCCAATGTGGGGGACCCAGGTTCGATACCTGAGTTGGGAAGATCCCCTGGAGAAGGAAATGGCAATCCACTCCAGTATTCTTGCCTGGAGAATCCCATGGACGGAGAAGCCTAGTAGATTACAGTCCACGGGGTCGCAAAAGGTTGCTGAGTGTCATGGGAGTATTATTGGAGGCAATCATATTTATGGTGTTTATTTGAAAGTATAGACTTCCCTGGTGGCTCAGACAGTAAAGTGTCTTGCTTACAATGCAGGAGACCTGGGTTTGATCCCTGGGTTGGGAAGATACTCTGGAGAAGGAAATGGCAACCCACTCCAGTACTCTTGCCTAGAAAGTCCCATGGATGGAGGAGCCTAGTAGGCTACAGTATATGGGGTCACAAAGAGTTGGACAAGACTGAGCGACTTCACTTTGAAAGTATATTTTGAGGGAGTCTATTTTACTTCTATACTCAGAAGCTGTTTCTAACCATTTCATGCTTAGGATTGTTAAATGCGAAGATGAGTTTGCTAGTCAAACGAGTGAATTTATTAGCTTCATCAGATGACATAGTCCATAAATCTTGAAAAATGCAAATATTCAACATACAACCTAACATGGTGTGAACTATCTTATTACTGATCAATAGTAGATCATGGAATCTGAGGGAAACTGAAAGATCCATTATGTAAAATACTGTTGTAAGTAAATGACTCTAGCTAGGGAGTAATAAATGCATGTAGTTATCATTCATGACTGTACAGAAGGGGCACCATATGAGAAATAAGCATTTCTCACATGCTCCCTTGGCCTCTGTCCCCAAATGTAAGCATTATTCTCAGTTTCCTTCATAACTTTTATGAATAAATGCCAATACCTACATAATTTTTATAGCAAGAGGGATTTTATTAAATTTGTACATATTTTTATTGTGCTTTCTCCTCTTATTTATTTTGAAGATATATCAGTGTATGCATATATCATAATTCATTTAACCATTCTTCAAATGATGGACATTTCCCCTTATCCCCAAAGTTATGGTTAATAATGCAATGTAAAAGTAAATATGTATATGTATATATATACATATATATATATATATATGGACACTTTTACCATAATATGCACATAAATTAAATCATTAGAGTGAAAATGCTAAGTCAAATGAAGTATCCATTTTACACTTTTATTGTTTGCTTGTGGAATTTGCTCCGTCATGTCCAGTTCTTTGCAACCCCATGGTCTGTAGTCTGTCAGACTCCTCTGTCCATGGAATTCTCCAGGCAAGAATACTGGAATAGTTAGTCATTCCCTTCTCCAGGGGATCTTCCCAAACCAGGGATTAAATCTTGGTCTCCTACATTACAGGCAGATTCTTGCCCTTCAAAAATATTATAATTTATATTACCACAATTAGTGTAATCAAATACCTATTTCCTCCATAGTCTTGTTCTTAAATTTATAAATTGCCAATCAAGAAAGTGAAAATAGTATCTTGCATTTACTTCAAATTGTATTTGCTTAATTTTAATGAATTGATATTATTCATCCATAAGAAAATATGAATGATGTCTCTTATCATTTATCTCACAGTTAAAAGTTTTATTTGATATTATATACCTTAGATGAGGAAAAAAATACTCTTTGGCTGTTTTTGGAAACTACAGAAAAAGAAAAATGTTCTAAACCATTCCATGGGAAATTTGTGCAGTTATGTAAAACACAGAGATAAAGAAAAACAATGCAGAACTGAAAATCCACAGTTCAGATCTTACTTAGTAGATATGTGGTCTAAGACAAGTCACAAATTCTTCATTTTTAAATGAAGTGAGAATTAAGTTAGAGTATTGTTATGAGTAACAAATGAAATGATAAATGAGAAAGATATTTGTGTGGTACAGGGGTCTTCAGTTCATTGTTATTACAAAGAAATAAATTATTAAATGAGAACCTAGTAATTTTGACATCCCTGGTAGCTCAGATAGTAAAGAATCTGCTGCAGTGCAAGAGACCCAGATTTGATCCCAGTATCAGGAAGATCCCTTGGAGAAAGGAATGGCTACCCACTCCAGTATTTTTGCCTGGAAAATTCCATGGACAGAGGAGAGGAGCCTGGCAATCTAGAGTCCATGGAGTAACAAAGAGTCAGACATTCAACTGAGCAACTTTCACTAGTACTTCACGAAAAAAAAGTGCAATTAGCAGGGTGGAGTGTCTACTCCTGGGTTATGGTGATCAGAGTAACTATTTTACATTTTCTAATTTAAGTTTTATATACATATTGTTGATTTACAAGGTTGTGTTACTTTCTCATGTACTGCAAGGTGATTCAGTTATATATATACATTTAGTCATTCTTTTCAGATTCTTTTCCCATATATTATCACAGAATATTGAGCAGAGTTCCCTGTGCTATACAGTAGATCCTTATTGATTACCTATATTATATATAGTACAAAATATACACACTTTGCTGGAGCAGCCTTGAAGAGAGACCTCATGTCCAAAGTAAGAGAAACCCAAGTAAGATGGTAGGCACTGAGAGAGGGGATCAGAGGGCAGACAGACTGAAACTACAGTCTGACAGCTAGCCAGTCTAATCACATGGACAACAGCCTTGTCTAACTCAGTGAAACTAAATCATGCCATGTGGGGCAATCCAAGATGGCCAGGTCATGGCAGAGAGGTCTGACAGAATGTGGTCCACTGGAGAAGGGAATGGCAAATCACTTCAGTATTCTCGCCTCGAGAATCCAGTGAACAGTATGAAAAGGCAAAAAGATAGGACACTGAAAGATGAACACCCCAGGTCATAGGTACCCAATGCTACTGGAGATCAGTGGAGAAATAACTCCAGAAAGAATGAAGGGATGGAGCCAAAGCAAAAACAATACCCAGTTATGAATGGGACTGGTGATGGAAGCAGTCTCATTGCTGTAAAAAGCAATATTGCATAGGAACTTGGAGTGTTAGGTCCATGAATCAAGGCAAATTGGAAGTGGTCAAACGAGATGGCAAGAGTGAATATCGACATTCTAGGAATCAGTGGACTAAGATGGACTGGAATGGGTGAATTGAACTCAGATGACCATTATATCTACTATTGTGGGCAGGAATCCCTTAGAAGAAATGGAGTAGCCATCATAGTCAACAAAAGAGTCCGAAATGCAGTACTTGGATGGTATCTCAAAAACAACATAATGATCTCTGCTTGTTTCAAGGTAAATCAGTCAATATCATAGTAATCCAGTCTATGCCATAACTAGTAGTGCTGAAGAAGCTGAAGCTGAACAGTTCTGTGAAGACCTACAAGACCTTCTAGAACTAACACCCAAAAAAGATGGTATTTTCATTATAGGAGACTGGAGCACAAATGTATAAAGTCAAGAAACACCTGGAGTAACAGGCAAATTTGGCCTTGGAGTACAGAATGAAGGAGGCAAAGGCTAATAGAGTTTTGCCAAGAGAATGCATGGGTCATAGCAAAAACCCTCTTTCGACAACACACAAAAAAAGACTCTACACATGGACATCACCAGATGGTCAACACTGAAATAAGACTGACTATATTTTTTGCAGCCAAAGATGGAGAAGCTCTATACAGTGAGCAAAAATAAGACCAGGAACTGACTGTGGCTCAGGTCATGATCTGCTTATTGCCAAATTCAGATTGATATCGAAGAAAGGGAAAAACCACTAGACCATTCAGGTATGACCTAAATCAAATCCCTTATGACTATACAGTGGAAGTGAGAGATAGATTTAAGGGACTAGATCTGATAGACAAAGTGCCTGATGAACTATTGATGGAGGTTTGTGACACTGTACAGGAGACAAGAATCAAGACCATCTCCAAGAAAAAGAAATGCAAAAAATCAAAATGGCTGTCTGAGGAGGCCTTACAAATAGCTGTGAAAAGAAGGGAGGTGAAAAGCAAAGGAGAAAAGGGAAGATATACCCATTTGAATGCAGAGTTCTAAAGAAGAGCAAGGAGAGATAAGAAAGCCTTCCTCAGTGATCAGTGCAAAGAAATAGAGGAAAATAATAGAATGAGAAAGACTAGAGATCTCAAGAAAATTAGAGATACCAAGGGAACATTTCATGCAAAGATGGGCTCAATAAAGGACAGAAATGGTATGGACCTAACAGAAGAAGAAGATATTAAGAAGAGGTGCCAAGAATACACAGAAGATTATACAAAAAAGATCTTCAAGACCTAGATAATCATGATGATGTGATCACTCACCTAGAGCCAGACATCCTGGAATGTGAAGTCTAATGGGCCTTAGGAAGCATCACTATGAACAAAGCTAGTGGAGGTGATGAAATCCCAGTTGAGCTATTTCAAATCCTGAAAGATGATGCTGTGAAAGTGCTGCACTCAATGTGCCAGCAAATCTGGAAAACTCAGCAGTGGCCACAGGACAGGAAAAGGTCAGTTTTCATTCCAATCCCAAAGAAAGGCAATGCCAAAGAATGTTCAAACTACCACACAGTTGCACTCATCTCACATTCTAGTAAAGTAATGCCCAAAATTCTCCAAGCCAGGCTTCAGCAATACGTGAACCATGAAATTCCTGATGTTCAAGGTGGTTTTAGAAACAGCAGAGGAACCAGAGATCAAATTGCCAACATTCACTGCATCCTCAAAAAAGCAAGAGAGTTGCAGAAAATTATCTATGTCTGCTTTATTGACTATGCCAAAGCCTTTGACTGTGTGGATCACAATAAACTTTGGAAAATTCTGAAAGAGATAGGAATACCAGACCTCATAACCTGCCTCTTGAGAAACCTGTATGCAGGACAGAAAGCAACAGTGAGAACTGGGCATGGAACAACAGACTCATTCCAAATGGGAAAAGGAGTACGTCAAGGCTGTATTGTATACTTATTTAACTTATATGCAGAGTACATCATGAGAAACGCTGGGCTGGAGGAAGCAAGAGCTGGAATCAAGATTGCCAGGAAAAATATTAATAACATTAGATATGCAGATGACACTTCCTTTATGGCAGAAAGTGAAGGACTAAAAGCTTCTTGATGAAAGTGTAAGAGGGAGTGAAAAAGTTGGCTTAAAGCTCAACATTCAGTAAACTATGATCATGGCATCCAGTTCCGTCACTTCATGGGAAATAGATGGGGAAACAGTGGAAACAATGGCTGACTATATTTTTCTGGGCTCCCAAATCACTGCAAATGGTGATTGCAGCCTCATGAAACTAAGACACTTACTCCTTGGAGGAAAGTTATGACCAACCTAGATAGCATATTAAAAAGCAAAGACACAACGTTGCCAATAAAGGTCCATCTAGTCAAGGCTATGGTTTTTCCTGTGGTCATGTATGTATGTGAGAGTCAGACTGTGAAGAAAGCTGAACACCAAAGAATTGATGCTTTTGAACTGTGGTGCTGGAGAAGACTCTTGCAAGTCCCTTTGACTGCAAGGAGATCCAACCAGTCCATTCTATCAGAAATCAGTCCTGAGTGTTCATTGGAAGGACTCATGTTGAAGCTGAAACTCCAATACTTTGGCCACCTGATGTGAAGAGCTGACTCACTGGAAAAGACTCTGATGCTGGGAAAGATTGAGGGCCGGAGGAGAAGGGGATGACAGTGGATGAGATGGTTGGATGACATCACTGACTCTATGGATATGGGTTTGTGTGAACTCCAGGAGTTGGTGATGGACAGGGAGCCCTGGAGTGCTGCGGCTCATGGGGTCACAAAGAATTGGACACGACTGAGTGATTGACTTGAACTGAAGTTTATATATAGTAGTGTACACATGTTAGTCCCAAACTTCTAATTTATCCCTCCCCACCATGTTTCCCTTTGGAAACCATAAGTTTGTTTTCAAAGTCTGTGAGTCTGTTTCCATTATGTAAATAATTTCATTTGTATCATTTTTTTTTGATTTCACATATAAGGATATTGCATATTTGTCTTTGTCTGACTTACTTCGTTTGATATGATAATCCATATATCCATCCATGTCGTGGCATGGGACATTATTTCATTCTTTTTATGGGTGAGTAATATTCCACAACAGACTGGTTCCAAATAGGAAAAGGAGTACATCAAGATCCTGTATTGTCAGCCTGCTTATTTAGCTTATGTGCAGAGTACATCATGAGAAATGCTGGGCTGGAGGAAGCACAAGCTGGAACCAAGACTGCTAGGAGAAATATCAATAACCTCAAATATGCAGATGACACCATCCTTATGGCAGAAAGCAAAGAAGAACTAAAGAGCCTCTTGATGAAGGTGAAAGAGGAGAGGAAAAAGTTGGCTTAAAGCTCAACATTCAGAAAACTAAGATCATGACATCTGGTCCCATCACTTCATAGGAAATAGATGGGAAAACAGTGGGAACAGTGGCAAACTTTATTTTTCTGGGATCTAAAATCACTGCAGATGGTGACTGCAGCCATGAAACTAAAAGACTCTTGCTCCTTGTAAGGAAAGTTATGACCACCTTAGACAGCATATTAAAAAACAGAGATATTACTTTTCCAACAAAGGTCCATCTAGTCAAGGATATGGTTTTTCCAGTAGTCTTGTATGGATATGAATGTTGGACTTAAAGAAAGCTGAGCAAGGAAAAATTGATGCTTTTGAAGCATGATGTTAGAGAAGACTCTTGAGAGTCCCTTGGACTGCAAGGAGATCCAACCAGTCCATCCTAAAGGATATCAGTCCTGGGTGTTCATTGGAAGGAGTGATGCTGAAGCTGAGACTCCAATATTTTGGCCACCTCATGTGAAGAGCTGACTCTTTGGGAAAGACCCTGATGCTGGGAAAGAAAGAAGGCAGGAGGAGAAGGGGACGACAGGGGAAGAGATGTTTGGGTGGCATCACCGACTCAATGGACATAGGTTTTGGTAAAATCTGGGGGTTGGTGATGGACAGGGAAGCCTGGCATGCTGCAGTTCATGGCGTCGCAAAGAATCAGACGTGAGTGAGCGACTAAACTGGAAGTGAATGTTCCCTTGTATATATGCACCACGTCTTCTCCATCCATTCTTCTGGCGTGGACATTTTGGATGTTTTCATGTCTTGGCTATTTTAAATAGTGCTGTAATAAACACTGGGGTGCACATATCTTTTTGAATTACAGTTTTTCTGTAGATATATGCCCAAAAGTGTGGTGCAGGCTCATATGGTAGCTCTAATTTTCATTTTTAAAGGAATCTCCATAGTGTTCTGCATAGTGGTTGTATCAATTTGCATTCCCACCAACCATATGGTAGGGTTCCCTTTCCTCCATACTTCTCTAGCATTTATCATTTGCAGACATTTTGATGATGGCCAGGATTAGCTCTTGTTTAGTAAGCTGCTAGAGGTACCCAGTCTGCAGAGGTAGTGAGGTGCAGCAGTAGGACTACCTTTGCTCTTTTATGATCCTGTGTATAGAAAGTGATTCTACAGGATGGGCTTGTTTGAACACCGAAAGATTAAAATAGCCCCTAGAAGTCTAGAATGGTAGCACCCACTTATAAAGAGAATGCTAGTTTATTTTGTAGAATGCCCTATCTTTTTTCAGGTTTCCTTTTATAAACAGTTCTTTTTACTCCTAGGGAAAATTAAAGATTTCTCTAGTCACATAATCATGTCTCTCTCTCTATATACATATATATATAGAGAGAGATATTAGATAGTCAAACTTGTCTTTTCTAAACCTGAAATTAGTGACTTTTGTCCTAACTCATACCCTTCAGTCCTTCTTTAATATTTTAAAGTCAAAAAACAAGACTGAAAGTATTTTTATTGATCTGTATTTTCTAAATATTATTATTATTTAAAGAGTCTAGACAGCTACTAGATTTTCCTATTGTCAGTTATTACTCAGCAATTTTGTGGGCTTAGTTTTGTACCAAGTTTAGTTGCCAAAGAAACATCTAGTACTGATGCATTTCCTTTCAGATAATAAACTTAGCTTCAAACCTTATAACCTCAGCTGAAGTGATTGCATTTCTGCAATTACATTAGGCTTCCCTGAAGCAGGTTAATTGAACTGCTGTGTATTGTTTTGTCAAGATTTATCCCCTTGTATAAATCTACTTGTGTCAGCTCTGTAGCACATTGTTCTTAAAGAAAACTATCTGCTTCCAGAAAAACCCTATACAAGACTCAGTAATTAAACAGAATGTAGAAATAGATTTATCTCAGCATTGATTTGAGAGGAAGTGTCCTCCTGTGGTTAGAATTTCCAAGCTACTTTTCTGAACTGTGGTTTTTATTTGGGAGATCTGTTGTTAGAGACAAAGGTCCCTGAGAAATCATTCTTTCTTTTGTCTCATGGAGAGGGATGAGTTGGAGAGGAGTGACAGCTACAGTCGTAATAAATGTTTTGTATCTGGAAGCTCAAAATCTAGACTGGTCTTTGGTTATTGAGTGTTAGATACTTGCTTTTGTGCTATTATTTGACCAGTTCTAAAAATAAGTTAATATATATATGTATAATAATTTATTATAGAATTACAAAATTACACAGTTGTGTAATTTTAGCAACTGTAACTAGAGTTTGTCTTAAACAGGCTTAAAGTAAAATCTTCAGTTATTTGGGGATAAAGGAGTTCTTAGGCTGATTTGATAGAAGGCAACTTAAAAAAAAAAAGCTGGTCCACATACTGAACAGTATTTTATAGATAAAAGCTGTAAAATGGAAAGTAGAATAGAGTAAATGGAATTGCAGGAGGCTTGGGCCTGAAAAGAAGGTAGGTATTAAGAAATTTTCACTCAAAACTTAGCCACTCTTTTGTGACTACAAAGAAATTCATGATCTTGTTATTCTCATCACCAAATGGTATAGCTCATTGCTATGAGTTTGGAGGAGAAAGGTCATTTAGAATTAGAAGAGGCCTAAATATTTTGTGGAGAAATCTGAGCTGGATGTATGGGGAAATTTGGTGAGACTTGACTAGGTAGAAGCGTGAATTAAAATAATCATGAAATCAAGAAACAACAAAATTAGGTTAAGAGACAGAAGGAGAGGTGCACTGGGATGGGAAATCCTAAGGATATGTTACAGTTTGACTGTGAGGGCCTGGCTTCCAGGCCACCGTAGTTTGGGCTTGATCCTACCAACTACATGAGTCTTCCAAGACATTTTAGCAGAAGTCTGAAATGTTTGAAGGCATATTTGATAGTCATTCATGTAGTAGTATTTTGTGAAATAGAGAGAAGTTGATCATAGTTTCTTTAAAAATTCTGACTCTTTTACTTTCTAAAGAGTGAATGTGTGTGTGTGTGTGTGTACATGTATAACTGAATCACATTGCTCTACAGCAAAATTAAAAAAAATAGTAGTGTATTATTACAATATTCCAGCTCAGTATTTTAAATGAGAGGTCAGTTCTGTCTCTTTCAACTTTAATTGTGCTAGGCTAATAAGGCAAGGCCTCAGTATTTTGTTGCTAAAGGAAATTATAGGGAAGATGAGGGATTTCTTAATCATTTTATCCACATTTCAGAACTTAAGGGATTAGGGAGAAAAATATCTCTGTATATGACTCTTCAGTACCATTGCAAATTTATGTGTCTTTGTAACTTCATTAGAAACTATCATAAAGAGCAAAGTATTTGATGCTCATCTCTGAATACAGTGTTTTCAATTTGCAATTCAACCCCAATTCCCTTAGTTTTAAATTAGCCCATGTATGAATGAATCAAGGACTATATAGTCTTTTTAGCAATCCATCATTATTTACATGTAATTTCTTAAAAAAAGTTTTATTTGAGTATAATTGATTAACAATTCTGTGTTAGTTTCAGGTGTCCAGAAAAGAGAATCAGTTATATATAGACACATATTCACTCGTTTTTAGATTATTTTGCGATATAGGCCATTTCAGAGTATTTAGTAGAGTTCCCTGTGTTATATACTAGGTTCTTATTAGTTATCTATTTTATACATAGTAATGTGTATATGTCAGTCCCAATCTCCCAATCTATTACCCCATTCTTATCCTCTGGAAATGATAAATTTGTTTTCTACATCTGTGACTTTAATTCTGTTTTGCAAATAAGTTTATTTCTACCCTTTTTATTCAGTTCAGCTCAGTGACTCAGTTGTATCTGAGTCTTTGTGACCCCCTGGACTGCAGCACACCAGGCCTCCATGTCCATCACCAATTCCCAGAGTTTACTCAAACTCATGTCCATTGAGTCGGTGATGCCATCCAAACATCTCATCCTCTGTTGTTCCCTTCTCCTCCTGCCTTCAATCTTTCTCAGCATCAGGGTCTTTTCAAATAAGTCAGTTCTTCCCATCAGGGGGCCAAAGTATTGGAGTTTCAGCTTTAGCATCAGTCCTTCCAATGAATATTCAGGACTGATTTCCTTTAGGATGGATCAGTTAGATTTCCTTACAGTCCAAGGGACTCTCAAGAGTCTTCTCCAGCACCATAGTTTAAAAGCATCAATTATTCAGCACTCAGCTCTTTTTATAGTCCAACTCTCACATCCATACATGGCTACTAGAAAATTCATAGCTTTGACTATATGACTTTGGTGGCAAATAATGTCTCTGCTTTTTAATATGCTATCTAGGTTGGTCATAACTTTTCTTCCAAGGAGCAAGTGTCTTTTAATTTCATGGCTGCAGTCACCATCTGCAGTGATTTGGGGGGCTTAGAAAAATAAAATCTGTCACTATTTCCACAATTTCCCCATCTATTTGCCATGAAGTGATAGGACTGGATGCCATGATCTTAGTTTTCTGAATGCTGAGCTTTAAGCCAACTTTTTCACTCTCCTCTTTCACGTTCATCAAGAGGCTCTTTAGTTCTTCTTTACTTTTTGCTATAAGGGTGATGTCATCTGCATATCTGAGGTTATTGATATTTCTCCCGGCAATCTTGATTCAAGCTTGTGTTTCTTCCAGCCCAGCATTTCTCATGATGTACTCTGCATTTAAGTTAAATAAGCATGATGAAAATATAGTCTTGACATTCTTCTGTCTCTATTTGGAATGAGTCTGTTGTTCCATGTCCAGTTCTAACTGTTCATTCCTGTCCTGCATGCAGATTTCTCAAGAGGCAGGTCAGGTGGTCTGGTATTCTCATCTCTTTCAGAATTTTCCAGAGTTTGTAGTGGTGCACTCAATCAAAAGCTTTGGCATAGTCAATAAAGCAGAAGTAGACCTTTTTCTGGAAGTCTCTTGCTTTTTCAAAGATCCAACAGATGTTGGCAATTTGATCTCTGGTTCCTCTGCCTTTTCTAAATCCAGCTTGAACATCTGGAAGTTCATGGTTCACGTACTATTGAAGCCCAGCTTGGAGAATTTTGAGCATTACTTTACTAGCGTGTGAGATGAGTGCAATTGTGTGGTAGTTTGGTCATTCTTTGGAATTGCCTTTCTTTAGGATTGGAATGAAAATTGACCTTTTCCAGTCCTGTGGCCACTGCTGTGTTTTCCAAATTTGCTGGCATATTGAGTGCAGCACTTTCACAGCATCATCTTTTAAGTTTTGAAATAGCTCAACTGGAATTCTATCACTTGCACTAGCTTTGTTCATAGTGATGCTTCCTAAGGCCCACTTGACTTCACATTCCCTTGTGGCTCAGCTGGTAAAGAATCTGCCTACAATGCAGGAGATCTGGTTTTGATCCCTGGATTGGGAAGATCCGTTCCAGTATTCTGGCCTGGAGAATTCCATGGACTGTATAGTCCAATGGTTTGCAAAGAATCTGACATAACTGAGTGACTTTCACCGTTTTTATTAGATTCCACATGTAAGCAATATCATATGATATTTGTCTCTCTGTAATTGACTTATTTCACTCAGTATGACAATCTCTAGGTCCATAATGCTAAGTCACTTCAATCGTGTCCGATTCTGTGCGACCCCTTAGACGGCAGCCCACTAGGCTCCTCCATCCCTGGGATTCTCCAGGCAAGAACACTGGAGTGAGTTGCCATTTCCTTCTCGAATGCATCAAAGTGAAAAGTGAAAGGGAAGTCCCTTGGTCGTGTCCAACCTTTAGCATGGACTGCAGCCCACCAGGCTCCTCCATCCATGGTATTTTCCAGGCAAGAGTACTGAAGTGAGGTGCCACTGCCTTCTCCGTAGGTCCATACATATTGTTGCAAATGGCATCATTTCTACATGTAGTCTTACTTTTAGAAACTAGTTTTATCAGCCACATGAACTCACTAAGATTTAGCTTTGCTATTCAGCAGGTATGCATATTACTTTTTAAGAGAAAGAGCACAGCCTATGTGAGATTGTAAGTAAGGATGGGGTTAACGAATACTATTTAAGTATTGAAACTTTGGTTTTGACGATGTTCGAAAACTTGCCTGTGGGAAGGACAGTCAAGGAAGGAAGTGGGAGACAAAGGCAATTTGGGGATTAGAAAAGAGTATTTCACTGCAGAAGATTTGACTTTCAAAATTCTTTTTTTTTTTTCCTTGATGATTCTTCAACTACTATTGAAGCCACAGAAGTGGCTCTCCTGATCACTTTAGTAAGGAATGTTTACAGCATCTTAACTAGGAAGTCTTTACTTACCTTTCCAGATTGAGTTCATTTTCCTTTAAGATTTTATAACTGTGTTGGTGACTCCCACACTTTGTGATTAATTGGTTATATACTCAGTCACTACTGTCTGGGAGACCCTGGGAAGGGGGCAGACCTGTGTTCTACCAAATTTTTATAGCTCCAGCACCTAACAGAGAAAGAAGAAAGCAGTAAATATTTACTGACTAGTGGTTAAATGAATAGATGAATCAATCAATAAATCTAATGTTGAGATGTTGAGAGCTTGTAAGGCATTTCTCACCTGTAAGGCATTTTGTCATATTTGTAGAGAAATATATAATTGCTATTTTTGATATCTGCCTATAAGAGGCTTTCCTGTTGGCTCACATGATAAAGAATCTGCCTGCAATGCAGGGGACCTAGTTTGATCTGTGGACTGGGAAAATCCCCTGGAGAATGGACAGCTACCCACTCAGGTATTCTTGCCTGGAGAGTTCCATGGACAGAGGAGCTGGTGGGCTACAGTCCATGGGATCACAGAGAGTCAGACACTATGACAGAGTGATTGTCACTTTATAAGAAATTTAAACTTTAGTTCAGCAGCTAGATTACTAATATGAGAGTAATTAGTCATTTTTAATTGTTTACTGTCTCTGCTTCTCTTTTTCTTTCGTTGATCAGTCACCTAACTTTAATCTTTATTTGCCTCCATCACTGTGTCTTCTGAGGATACTAAATGACCCCCTGCTTGTCAAATTGAGTGTTTGAATTTTCTTAATCTGCTTGATCTCCATCTGGCACTGAACATTAGAGAATCCAATCTTCCTTTGACTTTCGCTCTCCCATTTTGGCGCCTAGACTCTGAACTGGATTCTGACCTGTCCCTGTCTCCACCGCCATGGCAGTCGTGCAGCATGTTCAGAGTTCCTGCTGGATACATTATGCACGCCCTCCTCTCCTCTGTTTCTACATGGTGCATCCTTTAGAGTGTTTCCTAGGCTAATACTTCTGTTCATGATTTAACTGTGTATGTAAAACCTACTTCTGTCACTAAGTATCACACACATGTAAACTATACCATCCTCTCAAATGAAGTGTTTTTAAGATTAAAAATTGTTTCCCCTTAAGACCTTATTTTTCTTTGTCTCTTATTACAAAGGCATGTGGACTCATTTTCATTGCCACAGTAACTTTCAAGGCACCAGTTTCCCTTCAACCAGTTTTCACCTTTTTGAGTCCATATTCTACATGATGTTGAATTAAGCCTCATAAACTATCTATATCACCTCAACCTCAGAATCCTTCTGTGATGGATATTGCTTGCAGTCTGCCCCACTTACCTAGAGTGTGAGGCCCTGCACAATATGATGAATAGAATTCTCCTGTTATTTTACCCCTTTACAAACTCAGTGATTTAAGTCCAATGAGCTAGTCAACATGCCAAGTTTGGTGCACTGGCTAACATCATTTTTCTTCTAGATTTATTTGAAGTTCAATATTTACCTGAACTCTAGCTTCATACTGAAGTCCAGTTAGACTCTAAGGATTTCCCTATTTCTCACCTGTAAGGCATTTTGTCATATTTGTAGAGAAATATATAATTGCTATTTTTGATATCTGCCTATAAGAGGCTTTCCTGTTGGCTCACATGATAAAGAATCTGCCTGCAATGCAGGGGACCTAAGTTTGATCTGTGGACTGGGAAAATCCCCTGGAGAATGGACAGCTACCCACTCAGGTATTCTTGCCTGGAGAGTTCCATGGACAGAGGAGCTGGTGGGCTACAGTCCATGGGATCACAGAGAGTTAGACACTATGACAGAGTGATTGTCACTTTATAAGAAATTTAAACTTTAGTTCAGCAGCTAGATTACTAATATGAGAGTAATTAGTCATTTTTAATTGTTTACTGTCTCTGCTTCTCTTTTTCTTTCGTTGATCAGTCACCTAACTTTAATCTTTATTTGCCTCCATCACTGTGTCTTCTGAGGATACTAAATGACCCCCTGCTTGTCAAATTGAGTGTTTGAATTTTCTTAATCTGCTTGATCTCCATCTGGCACTGAACATTAGAGAATCCAATCTTCCTTTGACTTTCGCTCTCCCATTTTGGCGCCTAGACTCTGAACTGGATTCTGACCTGTCCCTGTCTCCACCGCCATGGCAGTCGTGCAGCATGTTCAGAGTTCCTGCTGGATACATTATGCACGCCCTCCTCTCCTCTGTTTCTACATGGTGCATCCTTTAGAGTGTTTCCTAGGCTAATACTTCTGTTCATGATTTAACTGTGTATGTAAAACCTACTTCTGTCACTAAGTATCACACACATGTAAACTATACCATCCTCTCAAATGAAGTGTTTTTAAGATTAAAAATTGTTTCCCCTTAAGACCTTATTTTTCTTTGTCTCTTATTACAAAGGCATGTGGACTCATTTTCATTGCCACAGTAACTTTCAAGGCACCAGTTTCCCTTCAACCAGTTTTCACCTTTTTGAGTCCATATTCTACATGATGTTGAATTAAGCCTCATAAACTATCTATATCACCTCAACCTCAGAATCCTTCTGTGATGGATATTGCTTGCAGTCTGCCCCACTTACCTAGAGTGTGAGGCCCTGCACAATATGATGAATAGAATTCTCCTGTTATTTTACCCCTTTACAAACTCAGTGATTTAAGTCCAATGAGCTAGTCAACATGCCAGGTTTGGTGCACTGGCTAACATCATTTCTCTTCTAGATTTATTTGAAGTTCAATAATTACCTGAACTCTAGCTTCATACTGAAGTCCAGTTAGACTCTAAGGATTTCCCTAAAGCTTCCTGCATCCTAGCATTTTCCAAAGTGTGGGGGATATAATCTTAGGTAGTGCATTAATAGAATGTCATCAAAAGAAACTGAATTATATGGTTTAAAGAGTTACTCTCTTTTATTTCATATCACTTTTTATAATTTTATCAAGAAGACCTTAATTTGGTTAAACAAATTTTGGTTTTTAACATCACTCTGACATTAATAATTTTTCTTTTAATCAGTGAAAATGCAGGGAGATACCTCAGTGAATTTATCAGTCACCATTATCTAGTTAGAAATAAATAATGTTATTTAATTTATGTTTTTTGCCTTTCATTTATGGTAAAGATACAGGTTTTTTCTTTAGGGTGATACTATTAATATTTAATTTAAATAATAATTAATTTTAGCATTAATCCAGTATTAAGTAACTGCTTAATTTCAATATTTGAATGCTTAAATTTAAATATTTAAGTAAGGTTTTGCTTGAATACACAGAAAAATATCAGGTAAAAAATATATGTAGCAATTATTAAGAGAGTAATTCAAGAAGGTGGGACGTAGGGGTACACAGAAATTATAAAAGCTATGCATGAATAACTGAAGTTTGGAGAACCCTCAATTACCATATTAGCCCACAGTTTTTCTTTGTTTCAGTGACTGTGAAAGTTCAGTCGCTTTCCTAACTTTCTCTGTGTTAACTAATGGAATTCTTTCAAGGATCCTTTGTAAGATACGGTTTTTCCTATTTTATAGATAAGGAAATGGAAGACATAATTTGCCCAGCTTCTATCAAGTGGCAAAACTGTAGAGACGGGCTTTGAACCCAGGTCTTTAGCTTTCAGAACCAGTGCTCTTAAAATGCAACTCTGACTCAGGAAAAGCCCATCAGTCTTTGATTTGATAATAACACGTAAGATCTTTTGTGTTTGCTATTGTTCATCCATCTTTTTCCTCCAGAAGGAAAAGTTTTATTCAGACATGAAGTTAAACTTTGTAGAAACCTCTTGTGAGTAATTGTATTTAAAATCGATTTCCATCTCTACAGACAACTTGAAAACCTTTTTCTTCCAAAGGTATAGTCCTTAAAATTCAGGGAGTACTCAGTTAACTACAGGTTCAATAACAAATAGGAAAAGGCCAGTCTCTCTGCATGAATAACTTTTATAGTTTGTTCATCAGAAAGTCCAGGAGCATGATGCCAAGCGCAATTTGCATCTGCTTCCTCAGCAGACTGCCCAGTAGATGAACAGCCCTCTGCCGTTCAAGTGAAATATTTAGTAACTAAGCAGGGTGTAGTATGAAAGCAAATTATATATACTGGAGAAATGCATCACAGAAAGTGTTATGGTTAAGCTTGATATTAGAATGCATCTCCCTTACATTTGCCTTTTAATTCTCAAAAACTGAAGGGGCATTTTTCTGAGAAACTGCAGAATCCTACTGTTATAATTACTATAAATCATATCTTGCTGTAAGGATTTTATAATAACCAGATAAATTTTTACCATCTGTATATTTAAAATAACCCTCATATACAACTAAGAAATATTTAAGTTAGAAATTTGCTCATAAACACTCAATATTTGTTTTTTAAACCCACTTAGTAACCAAAGTTGCTGTATTTCTTTCCTAATTCTATTATCTCTTAATTATTGGCCTATTACAGAGGTGGACAAACTATGACCTGCAGTTCAAACCTTGATATTGCCTCTTTTTCATGTGGCTCACAAGTTAAGAATGATTTTCACACTTTTAAGGGTTATAAAAAGAAAAAAAAAATACATGACAGTGATTATATGTAGCCTGTAAAGCCTAAAATATTTACTGTATAACCTTTGACAGAAAAGTTTGCCAACCACTCATCTTTTTCTATCCATAACATGTTTCACTTAGTATTTTGCTATGAAATTACTTCAGTTTTATTATGTCTTTCTAACCGAATTATGGTCTGGTAGTATGTCATCTTTCAGTTTGCAATATGTGGTTCTGGTCCTGTAATACAAAGTCATCTCATATTTTATCTAACCTAGTGTTTGTTACACTGAAAAGTGGCACTTTTGGAACTGTCTCCAAAGATGCCTCTCTAAACTAGGATATCAAAACCTGACCCTAATACTGATTGGGGCAGGATGGCCGGGATGGTCATTGGGGTATTGTTATTTTGCCTTTTAGGGGGATGTAAGTCATTGGAGCCAGGGAACAGACTGTGTTATCTAGAATCCAAAGATGGCCTGCCTACAAATCATGCTTCCTGGTATTTACATACCTATACAGACCTCTTCCACATTGAGTGTGAGTTTGCCCTTGGTAATTAACAGAATGCAATACAAGTAATTCCATATTAAGCCAAGTCATAAGTCATGTAGCTTCTGGCTTGTTCTCTTAGAATGCTAGCTCTTTGAATGCTTCCTCTCAAAACCCAAAAAATTTAGTCAAGAATCTAAGGCCACATGGAAAGGACACATATAGACATTCACCCCCAGCTGAGCTTCTTACACAACAGCCAGCAACAGTGACAAGTCATTTGTGTGAGCTCTGCTGAATATCTAATCTCAGTCTATCAGATAATTCCAATACCACCTGCCATTTGTTTGCAAACACTTGAGAGAAAACCAAGCAAAACCCATCCAAATGAGCTTCTATCATAATGGATGAGAATAAATTATTTCAGTTAAGTTTTGAAGTGATGTGTCATGCAGCAATAGACAATGGAACAGCATGTTTCTATCATTCCTTGAATAGGTTCTTACAAGCTTATCTTGTACTTTCCAGTGACAGCCCTGGTATCAACCATTTCTCAACAACAATAACAACAAACAAACAAAAAACCCCACAAAAAACATTTCTATTAGTGAAGAATGATACTTAAAAACTAAGATATGGATAACAGTTAATTTCCTTGTTATAATTTGTCTCTATTTTGAGGTCCTCTCATGGGCCAATTGGAGTAGGAAATGGCAGCCCACTCCAGTATTCTTGCCTGGAGAATTCCATGGACAGAGGGGCTACACTCTGTAGGGTCTCGAAGAGCCAGACATGACTGAAGCATCTGAGCATGTACACACACTCACAGGGGCCAGTACTAAATTATGCAATATAAATTACTTATTTATTATCTAACCAGTCAATCCTAAAGGAAATCAATCCTGAATATTCATTGGAAGGACTGATGATGAAGCTCCAACACTTTGATCACCTGATGCATAGAGTCCACTTATTGGAAAAGACCATAATGCTGGGAAAGATTGAAGGCAACAGGAGGAGGGGGTGACAGAGGATGAGATGGTTGGATGGCATCACCAACTCAATGGACATGAGTATGAGTAAACTCTGGGGGATAGTGAAGGACAGGGAAGCCTGGCATGCTACAATTCATGGGATCTCAAAGAGTCTGATATGACGTAGCTACTGAACAACAACATTATCTAACCATGAGTTCACAATGAAAACATTCAATTCTAAAGCAACCACACAGATTGTTGTAACACTTCTCTTTATCATGTCTGTAACTCTTATCAGTCACAATATGTTTACTTATTTGATCAATCACTCAGGCTTCATTCTAAGTTGATAATGAGGGAGGCCTTTCCTCCCTCAGTGAAGATGCCCTACTTACCCCATTCAAGTTTTAACTCCAAATTCAGTAAAGATATTTGTGCTACAACCATCTATCAAATGAGCTCCTACCGTTATTGCCTATCTAATGACTTTTAGACAGAATGAAGAAGGAAGGGAGGGAGAAAGGAAGAAATAAATAAAAAAGGACATTTTAAAATAATGATTCTTGAGAAAATCTGGCACATTTTTTATTTGTATTGAGATTGGAGCATGAAGAGAGAAGTATGAGATTGGCCAAGAGGATATTGCAAAAAATCAGTTAGGAATTATATGAGAAAATGGAAAAAATCATTCTGAAGAGAAATTTGATTGAGTTTAAGAGATGAATTAGATACAGGAATTTATGTAGAAAAATAATAAAAGACGACTTCTGAGTTCAAGGTTTTTGTTGGGATGTAGAAAACAGGGCAAAGAAAATATGTGAGTGCACTTGGGGCTGAATTGGACATATTGCTACATAACTTTGCGATTGTAGATTTGTGACGCAAATATGGAAAATTAAGTCAAATTTTCACGTGGTTATAGTCAACTAGAAAAATCAATGGTGTGATATCTAATTTAACAATACATTGCAAACTATAGTAACTATGCTCAGTCTTAAATATAACATAATAGCTTAGTTTTTACATGGTAAAATAGGCTCAGAGGAAGATGAATTCAACATTGACCACATCACAAATTAATCCAGTAAATAAAAGCAAGGCATTTCTCATTTTTTTTAGCATGTAAACATATTGTACTCTCTTATGAAAACATACTGAAATCTGTATTATGTAGCTCTGATTGGTTATGCCATAGTAAATTCTTATTCTTCTACCAGTCAGTGGTAGAAAAAGAAGCCTGATTTGGAAAAATTGATTTACAATGAGAACAGTATTCTTAATTGTTCTCTTTGAGCCACAATTTCTCCTTTTTCTCTCAATGAATTATAAGTGAAAGTAAGACCTTCTCATCCATAACCCATTCAGACCTTCTGCAAACCTAACTATTCTCACCAGCCATAGCCAAAATAGTTTTCTGCATTTCCATATTTTAATAAGTAAATATTTTATTCATGAATAAAAATCTATCTTTTAATCTGCTGTATAATTTATTAGCATATGCTATTTTTTAAAAAATATTAAACAAAAGACATTCAGCAGGCTGGATGTGCAGAAGTTATCTACATTCTTCAAAGGCAGCCACTTGCATAATTCTTGAAAAACAAATATTAGTCTTATTAAAGAAGTAATTATTTATAAGAGGTAATTAGACTGTAATAAGTCAGTGATGTTTGTCATAATATTTAGGGAACCTAGGATAAGAATGCTTAATGAAGGAAGGAGAGGACATATGTATACATGTGGCTGTTTCATGTTGATGTACGGCAGAAACCAACACAATACTGTAAAGCAATTATCCTCCAATAAAAGAGAGTGAGAGAGAAAGGACTGCATAATTAACAACTTAATAGAAAGTCTTAAAAAATGAAAATCTGGATAACAATCTAACAGATGAGCAGAAGAGAGAAAAGAGAACATAAAACAAAATAGG
>SJYC01107055.1:0-14497 GCA_006408675.1 Madoqua kirkii | reverse complement strand
CATCTGCATATGTGAGGTTATTGATATTTCTCCCAGCAATCTTGATTCAAGCTTGTGTTTCTTCCAGTCCAGTGTTTCTCATGATGTACTCTGCATATAAATTAACTAAGCAGGATGACAACATACAGCCTTGACGTACTCCTTTTCCTATTTGGAATGACTCTGTTGTTCCATGTCCAGTTCTGTTGCTTCCTGACCTGTATACAGATTTCTCAGGAAGCAGGTCAGGTGGTCTGGTGTTCCCATCTCTTTCAGAATTTTCCACAGTTTATTGTAGAACGTGAATATTATATAATTTAGATGATGGAGAAAATAATGACCAACTATTTGGGAAAATGTAAATATATATACAGTTGCTGCTGCTGCTAAGTCACTTCAGTCATGTCCGAATCTGTGCGACCCCATAGATGGCAGCCCACCAGGCTCCCCTGTCCCTGGGATTCTCCAGGCAAGAACACTGGAGTGGGTTGCCATTTCCTTCAATGCATGGAAGTGAAAAGTGAAAGTGAAGTCGCTCAGTTATGTCCAACCCTCAGCAACCCCAAGGACTGCAGCTTTCCAGGCTCCTCCGTCCATCGGATTTTCCAGGTAAGAGTACTGGAGTGGGGTGCCATTGCCTTCTCATATATACAGTATATATATATATACGCAACTATGTATATGAAATAAAAGTGAATTATATGAAATTATAATTTTCACTGTAGAAATTCTCTCATGAAATATGAAGAATTTATGAGTGGATATTTATATAACCTAAGAGGTAGGGGAAACTTTTCTCAGTTTTAAATTAATCACAGAATCTCTGAGAAAATATTAGAATTTGTCATGTGTTTGAAACATCTTTATACCAAAGTAAAGTATATAAAAAATAAGCAAATGCAAAATGATGGAATATATACTAAAACATTATATTTCTTGATACACAGAATGTTCTTACACAACAGCAACAAATGTGTAAATAATTTAGACATAAAATATGTCACCTCAATAGAAATCAAAGAGATATTTATTTAAATATATTTGTAATTTATTATATTGGATAATGTTAATAAATAATATGTGGAAGAACATATGTGGAATATCAAATAATATGTGGAATAATGCGTAGATATTTTCATATGCAACTGTCGCATTGTAATTTTGTGTGACTTTAGAGGGCATGATGGGACCAAAAGGTTGATGTGTTTCTTTGTGCTTCAGAATTTCATTTTAGGAATATTCCCTCCTAGATGAGTAACTCAATAAGTGCAAAGAATGTGAGTATATAATAATATTACTTTAATAATTTTGTAAATAATAATAAGAAGGATACTTTAAAAATTTTATAATGGTATAGTTGATTTACAATGTTGTGTTATTTTCTGAAGTGAGAAGTGTTAGACATTCAGCTGTGTCCCAGTCTTTGTGACTCAATGGACTGTGTTGCCCACCAGACTCCTCTGTCCATGGAATTCTCCAAGCGAGATACTGGAGTGGGTAGCCATTCCCTTCTCCAGGCAATCTTCCCCACTCAGGGATCAAACCTGGGTCTCCTGCATTGCAGGCAGATTCTTTACCATCTGAACCACTGTACTGCAAATAAGACAGTTGTAACAATATATTGACACTTTTTAGATTTATTTTCCAGTATAGGCAATTGCAGAGTATTGAATAGAGTTCCCTGTGCTATTCAATAGGTCCCTATTAGTTATCTACTTCATTCTCTCCTAGCTCAGTTGGTAAAGAATCCGCCTGCAATGCAGGAGACCTGAGTTCGATTCCTGGGTCAGGAAGATCCTCTGGAGAAGGAAATGGCAACCCACTCCAGTATTCTTACCTGGAGAATCCCATGGACTGGGGAGCCTGGTGGGCTGTAGTACATGAGGTCGCAAGAGTTGGACATGGCTTAGCAACTAAACCACCACCACCATTTTATATATAATAATATATATTTGTCAATCCCAATCTCTCTGTTTTTTCTTCCCCAATTCCCCACTGGTAACCACTAGATTGTTCTGTTCACCGATGACTCTTTCTATTTTGTAAATAAGTTCATCTGTACCATAGAAAAATGATAGTTGTAAGAAAAAAAATCATCTTAGCTTCATTTCACTCATTCAGTCATAGGTCATTCAAGAACATATGAGAAGAAAGTTTTTGTACATGTACTTTCGATAACAGAAATTTCTTCAGGTCAGTTCAGTTCGGTTGCTCAGTTGTGTCTGACTCTTTGCCACCCCATGAATTGCAGCATGCCAGGCCTCCCTGTCCATCACTATCTCCCGTAGTTCACTAAAACTCACGTCCATCGAGTCCCTGATGCCATCCAGCCATCTCATCCTCTGTCATCCACTTCTCCTCCTGCCCCCAATCCCTCCCAGCATCAGAGTCTTTTCCAATGAGTAAACTCTTCATATGAGGTGGCCAAAGTATTGGAAACACCCAGGACTGATCTCCTTCAGAATGGACTGGTTGGATCTCCTTGCAGTCCAAGGGACTCTCAAGAGTCTTCTCCAACACCACAGTTCAAAAGCATCAACTCTTTGTCGCTCAGCCTTCTTCACAGTCCAACTCTCACATCCATACATGACTACTGGAAAAATCATAGCCTTGACTTGACGGGCCTTTGTTAGCAAAGTAATGTCTCTGCTTTTTTCATATGCTATTTAGGTTGGTCATAACTTTCCTTCCAAGGAATAAGCGTCTTTTAATTTCATGGCTGCAATCACCATCTGGAGTGATTTTGGAGCCCAGAAAATTAAATCTGGCACTGTTTCTACTGCTTCCCCATCTATTTCCCATGAAGTGATGGGACCAGATGCCATGATCTTAGATTTCTGAATGTTGAGCTTTAAGCCAACTTTTTCACTCTCCTCTTTCACTTTCATCAAGAGGCTTTTTAGTTCCTCTTCACTTTCTGCCATAAGGGTTGTGTCATCCCCTTCTGATAATTTTTTATTTGAATTTCTATGTACTCCGATGCAATGGACATGGTTTTGAGTGGACTCCAGGAGCTGGTGATGGACAGAGAGTCCTAGGGTCGCAGAGTCGGACACCACTGAGCGACTGAACTGAACTGAACTGAAGTGAACTGAATTGAACTGAGATACTCCTTCAGCAGCCAACATTCCTATACGTGCTTGTCAATATAGACTCAAAGTTATGAGCACTGCAATGTGAAAAGCCCTTGACATAACTTCATGTGTATGAACTTCATTAAGTTCTGATTCTTTGTTGAATTTTGTTCCTTTCAGCCTGAGTATTTGAGATTGATTTCAAGCAAATGCAGCAACAAATCAAGTGTTCTTGCTTGGGAAGAGATGAATGTTTTGTTGCTTGTCAATATCTGACTTCCATTACCATTTATTTCTCTTTGTATGGAGTTTTTATTGTCTGTTTGTTTATTGTTTTAGACATTTTATGTCTATCTTTTACAGTTTTGGTACCCTGAGTATTCTAAAATAATTTAGTACTGAAGATGGACTCTGAATTTGAGGATGACTGTTCCTCCACAACTAATAGGGCAGCATCCCTGATTATAAGCACCACCATATATCAAAACCCTACCAGATAGTCTGATCTGCTTACAGATTGTCTGAGGTTGCTGGTGATAGAACTTTGGATAAGTCACTTGACGATTCTCCCTGATTTTCACTGTCTTGTAAGATGATGAATTTGATTGCAGTAAGTGACTTTTGTAAATAATCTTTTTCAATTAAATATTAGTGCAGTGGTTAACATGAAAACTTTGGATCAGGTAGAGTTTATTGGCATGCAATTTCCCTTAATGGTTGTATAATCTTCAGAAGTTTAGATAACTTCAATCATTTTATCTCTAAAGTGGGGATAACAAGATACTAACTTACAGGCAAATTTGACTAAAAATGCAAGTAAAATACATAGCCTAGTACTTGATTGCCAGAATGAAGTGATTAGTGCTCATATTTGATTTTCTAATACCTGTACCCTTTCTAAAAAAATCTATATGTCAATTCTTTTCTTTGTTCATGAGGTTGCAAAGAATAAAACACAACTTAGCAACTGAACAACAATAATAATACTTGCTTTACATTATTATATTAGTTCAGATGTGCAATATAGTGAGTCAGATTTTGCAGCTTATCCTCCATTAAAAGTTAGTACAAAATAATGACTGCAATTTCCCAGCTATTCAATATAACTTTATTGCTTGTCTGTTTTATACATAGTCGTTTGTACCTCTGAATCCCATACACCTATCATGACCCCATCCACTCTCCCCATTGGTAAATCACTAGTTAGTTGTCTATATCTGAGAGTATGTTTCTGTTTTGCTATATATGCTTTCTTTATTTTTTACACTCCACATATAAGTGATATCATACAATATTTTGTTTTTCTATATTGGAGAAATATCCTGTTTTGTTATTCTTGTAATACTTTCCACCAAGAAGTCAGCTACTGGTTTTTCTTATCTCCAGGCATGTGACTGGATATTAATAGCTAATCACATCACTGAATGTTGCTACTGTTTGTTATTTAGTAGCTGTATCTAACTCTTTTGTGACCCCATGGACTGTAGCATGCCAAGCTCCTCTGTTCATGAGATTTCCCAGGCAAGAATGTTAGAGTGGGTTACCATTTCCTTCTCCAGGCTATCTTCCTTACCCAGGGATGGAACTCGCATCTCCTGCATTGGCAGGCAGAGTCCACCACTACGCCACCAGGGAAGCCCATCACTGAAGCTAGAAGCTTATAAAATAAAAGTCTGTGTTGAATTTATTAGGCAAAGGTTATGGTAAATGTGCTTCCCAGGTGGCAGAGTGGTAAGGAATGTGCCTGCCCGTGCAAGAGATGCAAGAGACATGGGTTCAGTCCCTGGGTTAGGAACATCCCCTGGAATAGGAAATGGCAATATGCTCCAGTATTCTTGCCTGGAAAATTCCATGCACAGAGGAGCCTGGAGGGCTACAGTCCATGGAGTTGCAAAGAGTTGGAAGTGACAGTGCATGTGCATTCAAGCATGTGCACGCAAACACACAGACACACAAACACAGTAAAGGCAGAAGCAACATTTAATTTCCAGTGGCAATTAAGGAAGTTTCTCTCTGGTTTTCAGCAGTGTTCCTGAATATTTTATCTTAAAGAATATTTTAATCCTTCATAGATTATTTTATTTCTGTTAAATAACCCTCTTTCCCACTAAAATTAGCCAACATTTTTCTAGTGCTTACAACTAAGAAATTTCACTGAAACATTAGCTCATGGTACTAGTCTTTAAATAGTTGTGGTGGTAGTTAATATAGTTTTAGTAAAAACTGTCATGTTAAATTAAAATATGAATGACTAAATGTTGAGAATTGCTGGAGCTGGAAGATGAATATACAGAAGTTTATTACACTATTCTCTCTTATGTATGTTTGAAATTTTCTGTGATAATTAAAAAAACATTTACATAAATATATGCATGACAGACACATGTGATGACAGATGGGAACTGATTCTTAACAGATGCTTTATGGTTTATTTTACAATCTATGTGAGAGATATCTGCAAGAACTGACAATTCTAAACATGAGCTTTTATTCAGCTTTGTATTTGTTTAATACTATGACTGTCTACTTGCCACACATAGAGGATGCAATCCACACTCCAGAATTTATTGTTTGTAGACATTTCAACAATGGCCGTGATCAAACTGATATGAGGTGATCTCTCATTGTAGTTTGATTTGCATTTCTCTAATAATTAGCAGTGATGAGCATCTTTTCATGTGCCTCTTGGCCATCTGCATGTCTTCTCTGGAGAAATGTCTGTTTAGGTCTTCTGCCCATTTTTTGATTTTTTTTTTTTAACTGAGTTGCATGAGCTGTTTGATATTTTGGAGATCAATCCCTTTTAATTATTTCAATTCTCCCATTTTGAGGTTTGTCTTTTCTGAGGTTTTGTCTTTTTGCCTAGTTTATTGTTTCCTCTACCGTGCAAAGGCTTTTAAGTTTAATTAGGTCTCATTTGTTTATTTCTGTTTTTACTTTCATTGCTCTAAGAGATGGGTCAAAAAAGATCTTGCTGTGATTTATGTCAAAATATGTTCTCCCTATGTTTTCCTCTAAGAGTTTTATAGTGTCTGGCCTTACATTCATTTAGGCCTTTAATCCATTTTCAGTTCATTTTTGTGTATGGTGTTAGGAAGTGCTCTAATTTCATTCTTTTACATATTGATGTTCAGTTTTCCCAGTACCGTTTATTGAAGTCATGATCTTTTTTCCATTGAATATTCTTATCTATTTTGTCAAAGAATAGGTGACCATAGGTGTGTGGGTTTATCCCTGGGATTTCTATCCTATTCCATTGATCTATATTTTTGTTTTTTTGTGATGGCAGCATACTATCTTGATTACTCTAGCTTTGTCATATAGTCTGAAGTCAGGGAGTCTGGTTTCTCAGGTTCCTTATATCTTTCTCAAGATTGCTTTGGTTATTTGAGGTCTTTTGTGTTCACATACAAATTGTAAACATTTTTATTCTAATTCTGTGAAAAATGCCGTTAGTAATTTGATAGGAATTGCAGTGAATCTCTAGATTGCTTTGGGTAATATGGTCATTTTCACAATGTTGTTTTTTTCTAATCAAAGATCATGATATATTTCTCTATCTATTTGTGTCATCTTTGATTTGTTTCATCAGTGTCTTATAGTCTTCTAAGCACAGTCTTTTGCCTTCTTAGTTAGGTTTATTCTTAAGTATTTTATTCTTTTTGTTGCACTGGTAAATGGAATTGTTTCCTTAATTTCTCTTTTCAATTTTTTGCTTTTGATATATAGAAATGCAAGAGATTTTTGTGTACTAATTTTGTATCCTGCAACTTTTCCAAATTCATTGATGAGCTTTAGTAGTTTTCTTGTGGAATATTTAGGATTTTCTATGTATAGTATCATGCCATCTGACATCTTAATACATTAACTGGCAATAAGATTTTTGTTTCAGACTTTGATCATGCAATTTTTCTGAAGCACCATATGTTATACTAAAATGTTTGGTGAAGCACAGTGCATAATAAACAAATTACAGGTAACTTTTAATTTGTATTAGGAATAAATATTGCTAGTAAAATTAAGTTTTTGTCAAATGATCTGCTTTGAAGTATAATACCATGGCAATCAATGTCTTTGAAGTTTTAAAGGACGAATTTAATTATTATAAAATATTAAAATAACCAATGCAAGGATATGCTTGGCAATTGATGTCAGACATAAATGCATATCTCAAGATATTACTAATGCAAATAAGATGTTTCCCTTAAGCTAAGATTTTTAGCAAGAAAAAACAATATTTTTTAATACTTCAAAGCACAATTTGTCTATATAATCATAAAGTAGAAGAGGATAAATCTAAATCAGTAACTGAATGGAAAAATAACTTTGTATTGTACTATAAAGTATTATTATCACACTTTATGATTGTATTGTTTTAAAACAAAATTCCCTAAGCTATTTGTAGATAGTAGTTTAGCTAGTAGCTGAGGCCCATCATCTAAGTGGAAATCAGTTGATGGGGAGTTATTCTTTTTGTACACCTGATGTTGCTAGTGGTAAAGAACCTATCTGCCAATGCAGGAGATGTTAAGAGAAGTGGGTTCTGTCCCTAGATAGGGAGGATCCCCTGGAGGAAGGTTAGGCAACCCACTCCAGTATCCCTTCCTGGAGAATTCCTATGGACAGAGGAGCCTGGCAGGCTACAGTCCAAGAGGTTGCAAAGAGTCAAACATGACCGAAGTGACTTAGCAGGCATGCAATAATATCCTAGTATTGGCAATAGATTCCACAATATCTATAAACCTACAATTCATTGAGAACTGTGAAATCATGAAAAGCTCTTCAGATTTGCAATTATGAACTTCAGTCTTTATATACATAGTTAATTATAAATTTGTGTTATTTGGTATAAAATAACATTTAATGGCCTCTAGAGCCTTTAATATAATATGTATCAAGAGAGTATATTTGTTTAGTACTTCTTACTTTAACTATCCACACTAGTTTTGCTTTCTAAATGTAATTCAAATCGCTTCTTATCTATCTACTGTTAATGTTTTAGTATAGGTTCTTGGCCTCTTTTTCCTTGACCAACTCAGATGCCATGTAGCCAATTTTCCCAATTACTATCTATCCACATTCAGTTCCTCTTCATGTACCATACTATATTGATTCTAAGTACACAATTTTTCATATGTAAATTTCTTTGAAATTAGAATGCTCCTTATAATCACTTTCAGCCAGATGATAGTCATGATGAGATTGTTAATATCTTCACCCAAACATCAATTATCCCAGTGTCATAAGCTACATCAATGTCAGTGACTTAAAAAAAAAAAAGAATAAAAAACAGAATAATAGAAGAACAGCATTCCTAAATGGAAAGTCACATGTAGCCTGGTTTTGTATGACTACTCACCTAGCTTTCAAGCACTAATGTCTTTTAGCTCTATTGGTTCTTTAAGAAATGTTATGTTACCATTATTCTTGATGGAACAGAGGGCAGTTTAGTGTGTAAAATCATATCAAACTACTTTGAGTTGAAAATGACTCAGTTTTTTATATAAATGTATTCTTCATAGGAAAGAGTTTGGAAAATATCTTAACCATTTTATTTCCATTGTATTATCATTTTGAAATGTATGCATGGAAGTTATAACTGCCAAAAATCAATGTTTAATTCTAAAAATAGCTCTTTAATAGCTATAAAACTTAAAAAAGTGATCAGGAAACATTACTTTACAGTTTAATTAGCAGTGTTTTTTAAAGTGTACCTTAAAAATTTTGGCATCTTGGTTCAGTAATTCAGTAATTACCTTGTGTCACCTTTCTAATTGATTTATCTTCAATTAAAAAAAATAACCACCAACATCTTGTTAGGTATGAAATACAATCACAACTCATTAGCATTCTGGTCCCTACTTTAGATTGGGTTATCTAGAAGTAAAGACCAAAACAGAGTTCTTGCACACTTGATTTGCTGAAGCAATGATTCCAGAAGATCCCCTGGAGGAAGGAATGGCAACCCACTCCAGTGTTCTTACCTGGAGACTCCATGGACAAAGGAACTCAGTAGGATATGATCCATAGAGTTGCAGAGTCAGACATGACTGAATCGACTTATCATAGCATGACCCCATGGAGAGCTTGTAGTGGCTCTGTGCTGTATCAACATATTGATAGTTAAGTTGAAACTACATTCCTAGAATCCCTTTCTCTCTATGGTCTTGGGTTTATGGTTGCCCATAAGAGAAATATGCATGAAATTTGTAAGGCAGAAGCGAAGCAATAGCCATTCTGCTCTGAAAGTCAGTGAAGAGCACCAGGTACTGGTCCCAATCGTTCCCTTGTTGTGGGAACCATGTTTTACTGCTTTCTCAGAAATGTCTCCTAGAATTTAATCTTATTTATTCCCTCTTCCTTGATTTCTCTCTCATACCCTTAAGTTAAACGTCTGGCTGACCTGTCAGCATTAGTTAAATGCTGTTCTGCACGCAGGACAAGCCCTCTTATCTTCAAAGACCTTTCTTTACAACTCTTGTGTGGGATTATCTCCAGACTTCCAGAAGGAACCCTCTTTAATCCCTGAGTTGAGGTCTCTGTCTCGCCTTACTGCCCTTAGTTAAAATTACAAAATAACTTATCAATAAATATGCACTCATTGTTTTCTCAGGATGTTGCTTCTCTGAGAGCTCTCGCTGAGCTGTCTCTCATAATCCTGCGTGTTTGTGAGAATCATTCAGTGTGAAACCACCAGACACTGTACAGAAGAACTGGCTCTCCTATTTGGCAGGAGGCAGCACCTGCTTTCACAGCCACAATAGCTCCCATTTGCTCTCCTTCAGTTTCTCTAAGCCCTGGACCAGATGACTGTACAGCTGCGTGGGTAGGTCTCTAGCTTCGTCGGCAGCTCAGCTACACCATCTCAGTTGGAGGCAGTGGGAGACAGTCCTGGATTTCAGTTTGCACCTGTCGGTTCTAGTCTGCCTTCATGAGTCCCACTTTGCCTCTGCTTAGTTTCACTTTACATCCACATTTCCTTCCTGAGATTTTGCTGACTTTTAGCAACTTACATCTACCATCGATGCAGAAGCAACTGTCTTCCACAATCTCTTTCACCACTGTTCATAACTGCATAGATGTGAAAGTTGATCGTGCTGCGATTTATGGGGTTGCAAAGAGTCGGAGACGACTGAGCGACTGAACTGAACTGAACTGAACCATGGATAGAGGAGCTTGGTGGGGTACAGACCATGGGTTCCTAAAAAAGTCAGATATGACTTAGCAGCCAAATGACAAAAGTTAGACCCTTTTGTTTACCATGTAGGTAATTTATCCCTTCATTTTTTGATACTTAATATGGGCTCTAATTCAGGCCATAGTTAGTCTTTTGTCTATTTTCCTAATAACCATTTATTTTTACAATTCAGAACTGAACAGATTTCCTTCTTTTTCTGTCTGGAAAGCTACTATGCAACCCACTAGATTATACTCCTGTGTATAATCTGAGCTCAGGACATGCCTTCAATACAGATACTATTTTATTTGTAGGGCAGCTAATCAAACTACACTATTTGATTTCCAGGTTGTTTGGTAACTCGAGGTTTGCCATTATTCAATATAGATGGGGTTATCTCTGAAAGGTTAAATTGCCTTGTACCTTGGATAATTGAAATTAGAATGCTAGCAGTATTGCTTTTTAAAATCTTAATGCTTATAATGTATGTGAACTCTAAGAGGATTCTAGTCCAGTTTTGCATAAGCTGTCATAATCTTATGGGCAAAAATAAGGAAAATGAAAATTAGGGACATGTGGTCCAAAGTTTCTATTAGGTTTATTTTTTCTTTGTATCTGTTTTATCTATCTATACATATATATTTATCAACTCTCCATATTAATAACTCAACAGACAAACTGTTGAATTTATGTGTGCTCATGAAAGAAATTCATGTGAGGTTCATTTTCTCTGCTATACATTCTGACAAGCAGTTCTACTCTATTATACTATCATATAGTATATTAGTAATGTCACTAAAATAAAAGATAAGTAGAAAAAAATTAAAACACATTTTAAGACTACCATTCTTGTGACATTTTTAGAGTTTTCAAATTTCAAAAAATCATTAGTGTTTTAAGACCAAACTGGAATTACAGGTATATAAATTATAAAGTCAGAGAGATGTTTGGGGGCATGGAGGTCTATGTAACTCAAATAGGACAAATGGTTAATGGACAAATTAACCACTTTAAATGTTGGTTTATACACATGATCTACACATGAAGCAAACATGTGTATAACCTGAAGGGTCTTTACTCAGGGGATATAGTCAAGGAGGAAAAAAAGTTCATGCAAATTATGAGCCAGGAAAGAACTGAAAAAATAACCCAAGAGAAGAAAAATGTCAGAAGGCTAATCATAACACACAGAAGATTCAAGAACTCAAATATTAAATTGTTCTCATTTGACAGAGACACTGCATATTTTGAAAGTAATTAACACTGGATGTTGGAACAAAAACTCAAAAGTTCAAAATTACTTAATGATTAACACAATACAGTTTTATTTCTTGTTCTCATCACAGACTAATCAAATGTTTGGCATCTGGTCCTCCCCATAATTCCTAGAACACAGCCATATAACCAAATTGCAAGGGTGGCTGGATCTGTAGACTAAACATATGTCCAGGAAAATGAGAACATTGGTTTAGGTGAGCAGCTAGCATTCTCTGCCACATGTACTTTAAAGTCCATCTCAGAGGACACTCCTTTAACAAAGCCCTTTCTGAGTCCCCTTAGTTATGCTAAATTACCTTAGATAGAACTGTTGTCTCTCTTATTTGACTTGAAAAAGTCAGGACTTCTGTCTGTTTATTTTGTACTGGGTTTGTCCTTCTTATTAGAATGGATGTTTGCTCTTCTGAGGGCAAAAACTGACTGTTAATTGTCTTTGTGTCTCTTCTAGTAATCAGTGTAGTGCCTTATGGATTGAGATATGAATACTTTTAATTTGAATTTTACTTGTTTAATGGAAAGAAATTCTCCAAAAATTAAACTCAAGGTAATTACAACTGGTAGCTTTATATAATTTTTATTTGACTTTATTTGGAAAAGTATTTTAAAGCTTAGCATATATTCTAATAAAGTAATAATTCAGAAAATGCACTCTAGTCATGCAACAGGATGGCTTATGTGTTACAGATGGAAAAGAACAAAAGATGCTGCTGACCCTTCCAACATAGTGAAAATAATATCATTAAGGCTCTCATAAGTGACTGTGTCTCTTCCTTGTAATGGGGATAAAACAATTCACAACAAAAGGATAGTTTTAGAATGAGTGGTAAATGTAATAGAGCTACTTATTAAAGAAAGGAGTCATTATTGAGAGATGAAAGAGAAAGAAATAAATTGAAACAATGAGACCATAGCTTATGATTGTTTTCACATTTTTACTTTAGGAAGGTAGATGAGTTACGAATTCATCTTGGTTCTTTTAAGTTTTTAAAACTGGAAATAAAAGTTGGAAGCGTTTAAAAAATGTGAATGCCTGTATTGACCATAGCTGTAGGCGAATTAAGGAGTCTGTTAATAATGATAAGAAGGCTGGCTCATTCCCGGTTCATACTGATTATCACTAGGACAGACAGCATAAGTGATAGCCACACAATACCACTAAGATATATATCAAAGAGTCAGTGAGGGAGACTTTAACATCTACAGTAAGATTATCAATCCATGGCAAAGTCTGGTCAGATCAGATCAATTTTTTTCTTTCAAAAATACAAGTGTAGAATGAATGATCAGTTGATGTGGCTGCTGTGTGCTGAGCTGCTTCAGTCCTGTCTGACTCTTTGCCACCCTATGGACTGTAGCCCACCAGTCTCCTCTGTTCGTGGGATTCTCCGGGCAAGAATACTGGAGTGGTTCCTGTGTCCTCTTCCAGATCAGTTAATGATATACCACAAATTAAAGGCTTGTTCAATGACGTTGGATATTTTGTTTAAAAATTAAAAGCCACCTATCCAGAGCATTGGGGTGCTGATACCATGTTTACATCTTTTTTTTTTCTTTCAGTTCTTTATGTTTTCTTTATTTTATTTTTATTTTATTTATTTATTTATTTTTACTTTACAATACTGTATTGATTTTGCCATACATCAACATGAATCCGCCACGAGTGTACATAAGTTCCCACTCCTGAACCCCTCTCCTACCTCCCTCCCCATACCATCCCTCTGGATTATCCCAGTGCACCAACCCCAAGCATCCTGTATCTTGCATCAAACCTAGAATGGTGATTTGTTTCTTATATGATATTATACATGTTTCAGTGGCCAGGAGGGAATGGCAAGACATACTTAAAGTGATGAAAGAAAATAACCTACAGCCCAGATTACTGTACCAAGCAAGGATCTCATTCAAATATGAAGGAGAAACTGGAGCCATGTTTACATCTTAATATGTGGATATAATAATGAAGCATATTTACACTCAACATACTGTATTTTATTTCAAATGCAATTATTGTATTGAGGGACTGAATTCAGTTGTATTTAATAAGGACACTTAGGGAAGTTTCATGTTCCAGCATTTGGCTGTAATGGAATTTGTTGTTTCTTTTTAAGAATGTGTGTGCTGAGTTGCTCAGCTGTGTCTGACTCTTTGGGCCCTCATGGACTGTAGTTCTCCAGGATCCTCTGTCCATGGATAACCCAGGCAAGAATAATGGAGGGTTGCCATTTCCTTTTTCCAGGGGATCTTCCCAATCCAGGGATCAAACCCAGACCTCCTGCATTGCACGTGGATTCTTTATTGTCTGTGGATTCTTTATTGTCTGAGCCACTAGGGAAGCCCTTTTTAAGAACAGAAGGAAATTTAAGTTTTAAGGATAGAATACTCACGTACATTGTCAGATGTATTATTATCTAGCTTTGAGTAAATTGCAGATCAGAATATATCCCTGAAATGTGAAGAACCCTACCCACTAATTCAGTTGCCATATACCTGATTTAGTCAGGTCCCATAACAGTAACATTCTAAACATTCTTTGTTATTTGGTATAAACACAATATCTGATGACATTTGGGATTAAAGGTTAGTATCATTATTTTTGACCAAAAAAAGTAGGTTTATTGTTTCTGAGAGTAACTGAGATAGTTGGGCAGACTCTATCTCCACACAGAAAATACATATTTTACTTGCCAAGTGAATATTAAATTTGCAAATGAATATAAGATTTAATTTAATAATATTTTTAGATAATAACAGAGTTTCATATTTTGGTACAGAGACCAAAATTTCCTCATCATCTTGAGGCCATTTGCCCGGTGACTCAATGCCATTTATTCATTCTGGGAAAGAGTCAACACAGAATAAAACAAATAGTCTACTGAATTTAAAACAAATTTTAAAACTCTAGAACTGCCTTGGGATAAAATTAAGTCTTATTGTAAATACTATAGATTTTGTAGACAGAAGGATTTGGGTTCCATTATGTTAAAAAACA
>SJYC01107051.1:0-17219 GCA_006408675.1 Madoqua kirkii | reverse complement strand
CCAGACAGCCATTTTGCATTTTTGCATTTCTTTTCCTTGGAGATGATTTTGATCCGTGCCTCCTGTACAATGTCACAAACCTCTGTCCATAGTTATTCAGGCACTCTATCAGATCTATTCCCTTGAATCTATTTGTCACTTCCACTGTATAATCATAAGCGATTTGATTTATGTCATACCTGAAAGGCCTAGTGGTTTTTCCTACTTTTCTGAATTTGGCCGTAGAAGTTCATGGTTTAAGGCCCAGTCAGCTTTATACTGGAGTGGGTTGTCATTTCTTACTCCATGGGATCTTCCTGACCCAGAGACTGAACCCACATCTGTTGCATCTCCTACATTGGCAAGGGGATTCTTTACCACTGTGCCACCTGGGAAGTCCATTTTCTTCACAGAGCAGCATTCAAGTGTCATGTGGAATCGCTGTTCACAAGTTACTGGAAGTTTAATGTATTAAAACAACCATTTTTAAAATTCAGTTTTGGACTGGGAAATAGCAATGGGCTGAGGTCGATGGTACATATCAGCTGGGGTGTCCAGTGAAGGTTCTTTATTCACACGATGGGTGCCTCAGTGGTTCCTGATCTGACTGTCTCTCTTCACACAATGTCCCATCTGTAGGACCTCTCCATATAGCTTGTATTTTTCATGGCATAGTGATCTCTGGATAATCACATTTCTTACATTGTGTGTGGCTTCCAAAAGTCAGGAAAAGAAAGCCAGTCAAGGGCTATACCCAGAACCAGTGCAGCATCACCCTACTGTGTCCATATCTTCATGGTAGTCACAGAGTCATTCTGGCAGCAGGTGGGATCATTGAATGCCGCTTCTTACTGAGGAATTAGGAAGGCCACATTGCAAAAGAAAATTGTTTTACATATAATGTTTTCATCTTTGGGACACTGTAATCTTTCACATTCTGCTCTTTGGCCATAACAACCCACATCCCATCTACATGCAAAATACATTTACCCTCTCTATGAAGATTTCATCCCATTACGGCACTGAGGTCACATTTTACTGGTAGGACTCTGAATTTGATTCTTGTTTTGAGACTGCTCCTTAAATTGAGAATCTTTTCCTCTCTGAAGCTAGCCCAAAGCTTCTTTGTATATCCTCAAGATCGTATCGAAAAGTGGCCAGTTCCCTTTGTGTCTCTATTTTCTGCCACCATATTTCATTATACATAAATAAAAAACCAGTTGACTCTTCCAGCATTATGCCTTAACCTCTGTTAAACCAGGTCCTCTAGTTCAGAGGCATATTTTTTACTTTATACTTCCTTTCATATTATTTATTACTAAAAAGTACCCCCTTAGCATCTTAAGACAATATGAAGTGGAATTAATTTTCTCACATGGTTTCTGTGGATCAGGAATCTGAAAGTACCTTAGATGGACAATTGTCACTCAGAATCTCCCATCAGGCTACAGTCAAGATGCCAGTGGAGATTGTATCTCTCTGACAGCACAGCTGGAGGCAGAGAATCAGCATTCAAGATAGCTCATTTAGAGGGAGTTGGCAGGACAATTTAGCACTGTTGGCTTGTGGAAAGCCTCAGTATCAGGACAGCCAGGAAGTTCTCCCAGCATCACAGATGCTTCCTCAAAAGTAAATGATCCAAAATAGAGGGCAAGAAAGAAGCTGCTGTTCCTTTATGACCTAACATCTAATGTCATACATTTTCATTTCATTAGAGTAGAAACAAGTCAGTAAGGTCAGACACACTCAAGGAGGGAAATTAAGCTTCACCTCTTAAAAGTTGGGAGGGGCATACCTAAACATATTGTAAAACCACCATATCTAATTTACCTCATTTTTCTAAAATTACCTAAATGTTGTTATTTTTTTCTATCACTGTGTAACAAAAAATTTGAAGTTGAACGGTTCTATGAAAATCTACAAGACCATTTAGAACTAACACCTCCCCAAAAATGTCCTTTCATTATAGGGGACTGGAATGAAAAAGTAGGAAGTCAAGAAATACCTGGAGTAACAGTAGTTCTCCCAGCATCACAGATGCTTCCTCAAAAGTAAATGATCCAAAATAGAGGGCAAGAAAGAAGCTGCTGTTCCTTTATGACCTAACATCTAATGTCATACATTTTCATTTCATTAGAGTAGAAACAAGTCAGTAAGGTCAGACACACTCAAGGAGGGAAATTAAGCTTCACCTCTTAAAAGTTGGGAGGGGCATACCTAAACATATTGTAAAACCACCATATCTAATTTACCTCATTTTTCTAAAATTACCTAAATGTTGTTATTTTTTTCTATCACTGTGTAACAAAAAATTTGAAGTTGAACGGTTCTATGAAAATCTACAAGACCATTTAGAACTAACACCTCCCCAAAAATGTCCTTTCATTATAGGGGACTGGAATGAAAAAGTAGGAAGTCAAGAAATACCTGGAGTAACAGGCAAATTTGGCCTTAGAGTATAGAATGAAGCAGGGCAAAGACTAATTGAGTTCTGCCAAGAGAGTGCACTGGTCATAGCAAATGCCCTCTTCCAGCAACATAAGAGAAGACTCAATACATGGACATCACCAGATGGTCAACACCAAAATCATACTGATTATATTCTTTGCAGCCAAAGATGGAGAAGCTCTATAGTGTCACCAAAAACGAGACCAGGAGCTGACTGTGGCTCAGATCATGAACTCCTTATTGCTGAATTCAGACTTAAATTAAAGAATGTGGGGAAAACCACTAGACCATTCAGGGATGGCCTAAATCAAATCCCTTATGACTATACAGTGGAAGTGACAAATATATTTAACGGACTAGATCTGATAGACAGAGTGCCTGATGAACCATGGATGGAGGTTTGTGACATTGTACAGCAGACAGGGATCAAGACCATCCCCAAGAAAAAGAAATGCAAAGAAGCAAAATGGCTGTCTGAGAAGGCCTTACAAATAGCTGTGAATAGAAGAGAAGCAAAAAGCAAAGGAGAAAAGGAAGGATATTCCCATTTGAATGCAGAGTTCCAAAGAATAGCAAGGAGAGATAAGAAAGCTTTCCTCAGAGATCAATGCAAAGTAATACAGGAAAACAATAGAATAGGAAAGACTAGAGTTCCCTTCAAGATAATTAGAGATACCAAGGGAACATTTTGTGCAAAGATGGACTCAATAAAGGACAGAAATGGTATGGACCTAACAGAAGCAGAAGATATTAAGAAGAGGTTGCAAGAATACCCAGAAGAACTGTATAAAAAATATCTTCATGGCCCAGATAATCACAATTGTGTGTTTACTCACCTAGAGCCAGACATTTTGGAATGTGAAGTTAAGTGGGCCTTAGGGAGTATCACTATGAACAAAGCTAGGGGAGGTGATAAAATTTCAGTTGAGCTATTTCAAATCTTGAAAGATGATGCTGTGGAAGTGCTGCACTCAGATTGCCAGCAAATTTGGAAGACTCAGCAGTGGTAAGTCTATTTTTTTATTTCCTTTGTTGTGCAGAAGATTTTTGCAGCATAATTCACAGTAGCCAACATGTGGACATAACCTACAAGTTCTTTGACAGACAAATAGATAGAGTATGTGGTATGCACAATGGAATATTACACAGCCATAGAAAATGAAGGATCTTACCATTTACAAGAACATGGATGGACCTGAATGATATTATGTTAAGTAAAATAAATCAGTCACAGAGGGCAAATCTTACATTATTCCACCTATATGAATTATCTAAAACTGTTAAACTTCTAGAAACCAAAAGAAGATTGGTAGTTTCTAGGGATGGGGAGAGAGGGAAATGAAAGTTACTATTCAGTGAGTACAAAGTTATAGTTTTATAAGTCAAATAAGTTCTAGAGATCTGCTGTATAACATAATGCAACAATATGACATAGTACATTTAAAAAATTAAGAGAGTAATATTATATTAAGTATTTTTACCACACACAAGCAAAAAGACATAAGAAATCTTTTTGTAGTGTTGAATATGTTTGTTACCTTTCTTGTGATGATAATATCATGTTGCTGTAGTTGATTAGTCGCTCATTTGTGTCCAACACTTTGTGACACCATGGACTGCAGCGCTCTGGGCTTCCCTGTCTTTCACCATCTCCTGGAGCTCGCTCAAACTCACGTCCATCGAGTCAGTGATGCCATCCGACCATATTGTCCTCTGTCATCCCCTTCTCCTCCTGCTTCAATCTTTCCCATCATCCAGATCTTTTCTATGAGTCAGGTTTTTCACCTCAGGTGGCCAAAGTATTAGAGTTTCAGGTTCAGCATCAGTCCTTCTAACAAATATTCAGGATTGATTTCCTTTAGGATTGAGCAATTTCACCTCCTTGCTATCCAAGTCACTCTCAAGAGTCTTCTCCAAGACCACAGTTCAAAGCATTAATTCTTCAGCATTCAGCCTTCTTTATGGTCCAACTCTCATATCCATACATGATTACTGGAAAAATCATAGCATTGACTATAAGGACCTTTGTCAGTAATGTCTTTGTTTTTTAATACACTGTCTAGGTTTGTCATAGCTTTTTTCCCAAGGAGCTAGCATCTTTTAATTTCATGGCTGCAGTCACCACCTGCAGTGATTTTGGAGCCCAGGAAAATAAAATCTGTCACTGTTTCCATTGTTTCCCCATAATGGGGATGGCACTGGATGCCATGATCTTCATTTTTTAAATGTTGAGTTTTAAGCCAGCTTTTGCATTCTCCTCTTTCACCTCCATCAAGAGGCTCTTTAGCTCTTCTTCACTTTCTGCCAGAAGGGTGGTGTCATTTGCATGTCTGAGGTTATTGATATTTCTCCCAGCAATTTTGCTTCCAGCTTATGCTTTATCCAGCCAGCATTTCTTATGATGTATTTTGAATATAAGTTAAAAAATCAAGGTGACAACAGTCCATTGTTCCATGTTTGGTTCTAACTGTTGCTTCTTGACCTGCGTACAGATTTCTCAAGAGGTAGGTAAGTGGTCTGGTTTTCCCATCTCTTGAAGAGTTTTCCACCATTTATTGTAATCCACAGGGTCAAAGGCTTTAGTGTAATGAATGAAGCAGTAGTAGATGTTTTTTTGGAATTCTCTTGGTTTTTGGATGATCCAATGGATGTTAGCAATTTGATCTCTGGTTCTTTTGCTTTTTCTAAACCCAGCTTGAACATCTGGAAGTTCTTGGTTCATAATATCATGAGTATTTGCAAATTGCTAGCATGTATATGATAAGTTGCTCAGCATCACTAATCATCCAGGAAATGGAAATTCATCATATTGTGTATATTAAATATCTGCAGTTTTTATGTATCATATATACCTTAATAAAGCTGAAAAATATGATAATGCATGTAAAAGTACTGTAAACACTAAGGCAAATATCATAAATTTAAGAAGTCACCACCATTATTAATATTAAAATATATATGTCAGGCAGGACACAGTTTATAAGCAACCAAAAAAAAACACAAACAAAAACAAAGAAAGGATTATGACAGATTTAACACAAGGAAGGACATTGGCTATGTCACAGAAGCAATGGGAAGGCTTGAGAGTTGAGGTCAGGAATTGTAGGAGTTTATCGAGTATAAAACCTAGCCAGGACCAAGTTCCAGGAATAGCCTGGCGACCAGCTACCCTTGGCACCAAGCATGCTCACTTCATCCGTATCAGTAGTTCACCACTGCTATAGGACACCACTGTTGCCGCTGGTCATTGTCACAGGAAATGAAACTTCATCTCTGGACGAATAATTCAAATTTTAAATATTTGACTATTTGAGCTTTAGTATTAGGTCTGTATCCTGTCTTCTGGAGTGAGTAAAGGGATGTCTTAACCTGATTCAGATTTTGCAGTAGAGGACTTGTGGACACAGTGGGGGGAGGAGAAGGTGAGACAAATTGAGAGAGTGACATTGGCATATGTACACTACCATGTGTAAAACAAGCAGCCAGTGGGAAGCTGGTGAATAGCACAGGGAGCCCATCTTGATGCTTTGTGACAACCTAGAAGGGTGAGATGGAGGGAGTGGAGGGAGATTCAAGGGAGGGGATATAGGTATACTTATAGCTGGTTCACTTTGTGTATGTGTACAGCAGAAATCAATACAACATTGTAAAACAATTATCCTCTAAATAAAAATAATTAAAAAGAAAAGAAATCAGAGCCCACCAACATTTCCCATATAGGGATAATTTACACTGATCATGTTTTCTTAACAAAACTTAGGGTAAAGGTCACCCAGAGGTATAGCAAACTTCCCATCAAGTTTTCAGTAGCCATCACTGTACAGTAATTACCTCTGTAGGGAACAACATTGACTAACATGTGGTAGTAGGAACTATGCTATAACTATTGGCCTGTACCTGTTAATAATTGCTTTTCAGAAAAGAAAGCCAAATAAAGAAGCTAGCAAAGATAAGGTAAAAATACAAAAGGAGAGAAAAATGCCTTTATAATTGTACAGAGTGCCAAATTACTTGTGAACAGGAAGGAAAGTGCACAGTTCTAGTCAGACAATGGTAATTATTCAAATGCACATTATATAGGTTATTTGTGGAAAGAAGACAAATCATTTCTTAATTATATATTCATTTCCATATGCCTGTAACCTAGGGAGCCCGCCCCTGGGCGGCGTCCCGGCTCGCCTCCCCACCACTGTCTCTTATACACATCTCTTTTATAGCTTTTCATTCAAAATTTCAGCTTTGTTGACTGATCACATTGATTCAATGATGGTCATTGGAATCTTTCCTATGCCATTAATGGAGTAAAATTAAAATAATATTTCAGTCTTACAAGATGATAAACATTATCTTTGGAAATAAATTTATAATGTAAATATTTACATATTTATATATAAAAGCTTCATTTCTATATATGGAAATATATATATTTTACTTCGTGATGAATTTCTAAGAATCAGAATGTTCTCTTTCTGAATAAAGAGACCAGTTAAGGGATTAAAGGCAGTGCGTTAAGAGGTTTCAGATTGTAGTTTATGCTGAGAGAAAAGACAGAGGAGATGATTTTGTTTTCTTTTGAGAGAGCTCAATTCACATTTCTGAGGTTTATCTTTGGCACAGCATATCTAAGTTTACTCATCATGAGTAAATGCATGAAGTGCTAGAAGTAATTCCCTGTTGAATTTCTTTATTTGTGATGAGAATATGTCTTAATCACATTTTGAATCCCTTTATAGAGACTCTATAAGCTTGAGTAAGTATGGAATTGGCTCTAGAGTCAGTTTACAGATCTATAAGTGTACTCTCTCAGAAGCATGCATCACTGAGCATTTTCCCGGTCTGCAATGGTTGAGGCTGGGACCTGCCATACCACTTTGGCACTCCTGGAGCTCACCTTCGACCTCCGTGGATGGTCTCCCTATGTATCTATGGCTTCCCCTCGAGCACTTGTGACTCTGGTGGTGGTTTAGTCCCTCAGGCGTGTCTGACTCTTTTGTTCCCATTGACTAACCTGCCAGGCTGCTCTGTCCATGAGATTCTCCAGGTAGGAATACTGGAGTGGGTTGCCATTTATTTCCAACCCAGGGGTTGAACCTATATTTCTTGCATCTCCTGCACTGCAGGTAAATTCTTTACCACTGAGACACCAGGATAACCTGATCTTATGACTCTACTTCTGCGAGATTAATCTGACCCTATTAGTGGAGCAGGACAAAAGTGCTGGGAAAGTAATGAATGCCCCAGGAGCGACTCTTAACCAAGGAGGGCTTGAGATCAAGGAATAGAACACCCAACTTCAGGCCCTTTGGGTCCTGGAGTTCTGATGTGTGCTCAATTTGGTTTATCAGAGACACTCTTGAGACTCAGCCTCAGCTGCTCTGTCGTTAACACACTTTCTGCCTCTCTCCCTCCCTTCTCTGACTTACTTCCTCACTCCCTCATTGTGTTTTCTGGGATCATTTCCCAAATATACTCCCAGAACTTATCTCAGGGTCTGCTTTTTTGTCTTCCTCATGCCAATGTTCATCTCATCTTGTTTTTTTAAGGCCAATAATGTCACTATTCTGGAGACACAAAATTGAGGAAAGAGAAAAGAGTCTCTGCTACCTGACAGCATTTGTGAAGTACAAAAAGCATCTGTTTGTCTCTGAACTTTTACCACGGGGGCCATGGTCTGCCTTGGTAACTATTTATTTATTTTTTGTCTGCCATGATTGGAGACTCTCTCTCCCAGCATTAGAACAAAGGAATATATGAATGAAAAACATCATTCACAAGAAGAAATGGCTTTTTTGAGATATTTATTCTGATGGATGGCAATCCTTGCTTTTTGGTCACTGAAAACATCTCAGGTAGTTTCTTTAAGACTAAAATAATTGCATGAAGAAATGGGACTTAAAATATTGAAATTCTGTGTCCACAGAGCCCATTATCTCTTGTCCTTATTTTTCCTCTGTCCAACCCACCCCAACAATTCAGCTTCCATGAAAGCAGGGCTTTGTAATACTTTGTTTATTGCTCTGTTACTAATATAACAACAAAAGTGCCTGGAAAATAATAAATTCTTCATAAATATTTGCTAGATGAATCAATTTAATCAATTCAATTACTTGATGGCCTTACAAACTTGGGCAAATTAATTAACCTCTCTGGGCCTCACTTTTCTCACATATAAAATGGAGTGGATGATGACAGTCCCTCCCTTATATGATTATTGTGAGGTCTGAATGAGATTTTGTAGGTAAATATACTCAGTGTAATGACTGACACATAATACATGCTGAAAAGCATAGTACTGTAAATTTAATATATTATCTATTGAGAGATGACTATGCGACAGGTACAATTAGATGTTGGGATTACAGCAATGGAACATACATACAGGGTCACTATGCTCTCCTGGTGGCTCAGACAGTAGAGAGCTCATCTGCAATGCGGGAGACCTGGGTTTGATCCCTGGGTTGGGGAGATCCCCTGGAGAAGGGCATGGCAACCCACTCCAGTATTCTTGCCTGGAGAATCCCTATGGACAGAAGAGCCTGGCGGGCTACAGTCCACGGGGTTGCAAAGAGTCAGACACAACTGAGTGACTAAGCATAGCACATGCTCATCTAATTGTACTCTTATATAATGAGTGTGAGGTAATAGATAATCCCGATCTAAATATTTTAGCTTAAGGAAATCCATAGATGTTGAATAACTATATACTATAAATCAGAGGAATAACATTTTAAAGCATATCTTAAAATATACATTGTTGTTGTCTTTCAGTCACCTAGCTGTGTCCAGCTCTTCGTGACCCCATGGACTGCAGCATACCAGGCCTCCCTGTCCCTCACCATCTCCCGAAATTTGCCAAGTTCATGTTCATTGCATCAGTGATGCCATTCAGCCATCACAGAGGTAGATTCGTTGGAGAAAATACTAAAGATATGAATTCTTAAGAAACTACATTTCAAGCAAAAGATAATAACAGTAGTAAAATGAATGCCTCTGAGAGACTTTTCTGGATGAAAAAAATAGAGCTGGTTGATGGTTGCTCAGTTAACTGACAAGGGAAAAGAAAAAATAGCAGGTAAAAAAAGAGATTTAAGATAACTGTGTGTTCCCTAAAATCTATTAAAGAGAAGCATTACAAAAGAATCGGGAGCAACCAGGACTTGAGGGAGATGAACTGGCTCCTAAAGCTTTGCAGAAAGTGGTAGGAGCATAAGATCTGTCCTGCTATCTGGAGTGGGGAGCTGGGAAAACAGAGAAGCTGGCGACAAGGGTGAGAGGAAGGTGAGAACTCATGATGTTGCTGGAAGAGGGAGATTGCTCATAGCACATGTGAAAGAAAAGAACAGCAGCATTTTCTAAGTATTTTCCCAAGGTGGTGTTTCTCTTTATTTCAAAGTTGCCTCTGTCATCACTTCTGTGTTCAGAGTGACTCAGTTTCTGATTCAGCCCAGAATGCTTCTCTCCAGTTCCCAAAGGAGAACCAGGAATCTTAGTGTCTCTAGTTATACAAACATCACCTTACTCTGGATAAGGTATTCTTATTACATCAAAGCAAGCATGTTTTTCAACCTTTCTCTTTTCTTTTTTAAATACTAAAAGATAAAGATTCTTGCCTTTAACGTGAACATAATACCATCATCACACTTAAAAATTCTATTTTTTTAATGTCATCATGTGTAGCCAGTTCAACATGTGTGTGTGCAATTTCGTGACTCATCTATTCTTTATTTTGGCAATACCTCAGCCTTAAATTTTTATTATTTCCAGACTTGGTTTTCTTCCTCCTGCCAAAGTTAAAAAACAAATAAAAAATTGGATTCTCATAAAGGTTCTCCCACTCCTTTGGGGATTTATACAAAATACCACTAACTAAAATCATCTGAAATGACTAGCTTCTATGATCCTGAAAATGTAAACATATCAGCAAAATCAACTATGGCTCATATAGATGAATCTCAAAGGCATTAAGGCCTAAAGTAAATGCTGGAGTGTGCCTGCTTTCTAAGAGAAGAGAGGGCATTGCGAGTTCATGATTAAATGAAAAACTTCAGTAATTTGAATATATTTCCCAGGAGCCAGAGGGCTGAAAAGGTGACTATGCAAGACTTGTGCAAGACTCCAGATTATGAAAAAAGTATGTATTATAATAGATAGAAGTGTTTGTTCTTCCATAAGATAAAACGTCCTCTGAAAATATCTATTTTGTAGCAGTTGCTCTGTTAGAATTTTAATATGTGAAACAATCTTTACAGTCACTGCATAAAGTAGAGATAATCAAGCCCACACTACAGATTTGTAAAGCAAGGTTGCCAAAGATTATGTAATAAGTACATGGATTTGTTAGATTTTAAAATGCCTGGTCTTACCATGACTATAACAGGCTGCCTTCTCTGGGCTTCATCAAGGTATAACATCACCAGTTTAAGGATGAGGAAAACCAAACTTAAGATACACACATGTAAACATGATACTGAGATGTCCTTATGTGAAACAATCTTTACAGTCACTGCATAAAGTAGAGATAATCAAGCCCACACTACAGATTTGTAAAGCAAGGTTGCCAAAGATTATGTAATAAGTACATGGATTTGTTAGATTTTAAAATGCCTGGTCTTACCATGACTATAACAGGCTGCCTTCTCTGGGCTTCATCAAGGTATAACATCACCAGTTTAAGGATGAGGAAAACCAAACTTAAGATACACACATGTAAACATGATGCTGAGATGTCCCCTATGGAGAAAATCTGCCCTGTGCACACCAATGGCAACTGAGGTGAAGCAAGCAAGAATACTGGAGTGGGTTGCCATTTCCTTATCCAATGCATAAAAGTGAAAAGTGAAAGTGAAGTCGCTCAGTCGTGTCCGCCGACTCTTACCGACCCCATGGACTGCAGTCCACCAGGCTCCTCCGTCCGTGGAATTTTCCAGGAAAGAGTACTGGAGTGGGGTGCCATTGCCTTCTCTGATGCAATCTTAGAGCAGTCCCAAAATTGTAAATTTCATTTGCTGGAATTTAGTCATAACTAACTTTCTTATATGGAGAAGACAATGGCACCCCACTCCAGTACTCGTTCCTGGAAAATTCCATGGATGGAGGAGCCTGGTAGGCTGCAGTCCATGGGGCCGCTAAGAGTCGGGCACGACTGAAGCAACTTAGCAGCAGCAGCTGCACCAACTTTCTTATGTATGTGCATGTGATTAACATTTTGTCTTTAACTGACCCTCTGTGTCAATCAGAGTTCAGTCAGGAAAATAGCTGCAATAAAACTTATGTGAACAAAGGATTCATGATATTTATTTTAGAATTTAATTTAGAATTACATAATTTAAAATTATGTTATTTAACTTAGAATTACTACTTATATTAATTAGACCTTACACTAATGTACAGTAACCTGGAGAAGTGAAGAACAAAAAAGGGGAGTGATAGGCACCAATCATTCTTTTGGGCGGGTTTCCCTGGTGGCTCAGTGGTGAAGCTTCTCCCCACAGTGAGGGGGTGTGGGTTTCATGCTACAGTTGGGAAGATCCTCTGGAGAAAGAAGTGACTGCTCACTCCAGTATTCCTGTCTGGAGAGACCCATGGGCAGAAGAGCCTAATGGGCTACAGTCCATGGTGTTGCAAAAGAATGGGATATGACTTAGCTACGAAACAACAACAAAATTCCACTGGACACACAGGTATGAGTACCATGTTAGAACTATAGGATAGGGTTGTTAGATGTAGTAACTTAAAAAATAATCCTTAACACCCAGTTGGAAGAAACATAAGCTGGAATCAAGATTGCCAGGAGAAATATCAATAACCTCAGATACGCAGATGACACCACCCTTATGGCAAAAAGTGAAGAGGAACTAAAAAGCCTCTTGATGAAGGTAAAGGAGGAGAGTGAAAAGGTTGACTTGAGACTCAACATTCAGAAAACGAAGATCATGGCATCCAGTCCTATCACTCCATGAGAAATAGATGGAGAACAGTGGAAACAGTGTTAGACTTTATTTTGGGGGGCTCCAAAATCACTGCAGATGGTGACTGCAGCCATGAAATTAAAAGATGCTTGCTCTTTGGAAGGAAAGTTATGACCAATCTAGATAGCATATTCAAAAGCACAGACATTACTTTGCTGACTAAGGTCCATCTAGTCAAGGCTATCGTTTTTCCAGTAGTCATGTATAGATGTGAGAGTTGGACTGTGAAGAAGGCTGAGCGCTGAAGAATTGATGGTTTTGAACTGTGGTGTTGGAGAAGACTCTTGAGAGTCCCTTGGACTGCAAGGAGATCCAACCAGTCCATTCTGAAGGAGGTCAGCCTTGGGATTTCTTTGGAAGGAATGATGCTAAAGCTGAAACTCCAGTACTTTGGCCACCTCATGCGAAGAGTTGACTCATTGGAAAAGACTTTGATGCTGAGAGGGATTGGGGGCAGGAGGAGAAGGGGATGACCGAGGATGAGATGGCTGGATGGCATCACTGACTCGATGGACGTGAGTCTGAGTGAACTCTGGGAGTTGGTGATGGACAGGGAGGCCTGGCATGCTGCGATCATGGGGTCACAAGGAGTCAGACATGACTGAGCGACTGAACTGAACTGAACTGAATATTTTTATTATAAGATGTCCCATGTAATATGTGCCTCTTTGTGACCCCATGGACTGTAGCCCACCAGGCTCCTCTGTCTATGGGATTTCCCAGGCAGGAATTTTGGAGTGGGTAGGCATTCCCTTCTCCAGGGGTTGTTCCCAACCTTTGAACCCAGATCTGCATTGCAGGCTGAGCCACCAGGGAACTCATATGAGATTGGACTTAAGCTAATTTTTTTTTCATTATTTATCTTAAATATAAGTTTAACTGGGTGTCCTGTATTTTATCTGTCAACTTTATAGTGGGAATATTTAAGAAACCATGTATGTTCCCCTCTGAAGTACTGTGGAGGGGTAGTATGTGGAGAGTCTATGGAAAGAAGCACCAACTCTGTGGCTACACAGCTAAGTATGTGGCAGTGAACCAGGAGCTGTTGGTAAACAGAGTCACTGGTCAGGAAGAGGAGCTAGATCTGGAGCAAGAGAGACCAAGAAAAACCTGAAACTCACTGGGCCCCTCTGTGCCCATAATGATGACTTCATATCTATCTTCTAAATTGACACAGACCTCTCTTGACCACACAGAAGGAGATTCTGGGAAAGGCAGTTTCTGGTTATAGTCAACTTAGTGTAACTCAGTGTAATATATCTATCCTTTCTGCCCTAAATTCACACTCTCTCCCCTTCTTTCTCTTTGCTGAGCAAAAATATATATAGAAATGCACGGATAATAAACATAACAATTATATGAGTTTTGACAAATGTATACACTTATTTAAGCAATACAAAATCAAGATCCAGAACATTTCTATCTCCCTAGAAAGTTTTCTAGCCCCTGTTCAGTTAATCCTCTCTCTCCGATAGGTAAACACTATTGATTTTTTTTTTTTATCATGGTTTTGCCATGTATTCAAAGTGTTAGTCGCTCAGTCACACCCAACTCTTTGTGAGCCCATGGACTGTAGCACACCAGGCTCTTCTGTCCTTGAAATTCTCCAGGCAATAACACTGGAGTGGTTTGTCAAACCCTTCTTCAGGGGGTCTTCCCAATGCCGGGGTAAAACCCAGGTCTCTTGCACTGCAGATTCTTCACGGTCTTGGAGTTCTCTAAAGTGGAAGCATACAGTATTTTTCTTGTGGATCTTGCTTCTTTCACACCACATCATGTCCTCGTCAGTGTTGCTGCATGTATCAGTAATTTATTCTTTTTCTTTACTGGTTGGTAGTTACTATAGAAATATATCCATAATCAAAATGAAGATAAATTTATTGAAAAGATAACTTTATTCCAATACTAGATTTATTGTCATATGTAGAAGATAAGCATGCAAAAAATTCCGTAAAATACAATTTAATACTAGTAAGTTGTACTTGTTTGTCAAATGTTCTGAAACCCCAGTAATTTCCTGATATTATCTAGAAAGGTATCAAATACATATAGGCACTGACCAGAGACTTTCTTGAGTGATCAAAAGTATTGATGGATGAAAGAAGATAACTTATTTTGATCCCCTAGCTTCAAACAAACTAAAATCATTTTGTTCAGTGTTAACTACCACCACCTCAACTCTCCACACATTCTGAAAAGTATTACACTAGAACATAATGTAGGAATCCTTGGAAACTAGGGAGTTGGAATACCATGGGGTTCTCAGTGCTCTATAGTTCAAACTCAACTGTGGAAAATAACTCATTTCAACATCAAGCCTGTGGCAAGCCTAGAAAAGCTTTTAGCAGAGCCCAGAATACTGCTCTTGGCAAAAACTAGAACCTATAATAAGCTGGAAAGGACTAGACTTGGATACGACTTTGTAATAGCCAATTGGTCTGGGGTTCGCAGCAACTGTTATCAAACAAAGGACACTTAACTGATGCTTAAAAGTTTGCATATGCTTCTCTGTACTGCTCTTAATTCCTGCTTACCTGCTTCTGTGGTCTGTCTCCTTTAGGACAGAAGCCATGTCCTTTAATCTATGTATCTCTATTGCCTAACAAGTTCTATAACATTTGCAGGACACTTAAATGAACAGCAGTGGCAGTACTAGGATATATCATGGAAACAAAGGCGCACACAACCTGTGATGAAGTTGGTGGAGCAGTGTAATAGAATGGGGAAGGTTGAGACTCAGGCTCCTGGGTGAATGCTTGCTTATAGTGGGACTGCTGAACTTCACGATGCTCTGCTTTCTTCTTTAAAAGTTTGCATATGCTTCTCTGTACTGCTCTTAATTCCTGCTTACCTGCTTCTGTGGTCTGTCTCCTTTAGGACAGAAGCCATGTCCTTTAATCTATGTATCTCTATTGCCTAACAAGTTCTATAACATTTGCAGGACACTTAAATGAACAGCAGTGGCAGTACTAGGATATATCATGGAAACAAAGGCGCACACAACCTGTGATGAAGTTGGTGGAGCAGTGTAATAGAATGGGGAAGGTTGAGACTCAGGCTCCTGGGTGAATGCTTGCTTATAGTGGGACTGCTGAACTTCACGATGCTCTGCTTTCTTCCAGTTGTCTAGGGAACAGATGTTTCTTAGGGTGAAGTTCTTACATCTTGCTGGAATATTTCATCTACCAGTTAGCTGGGCTGTTTCTGAATGTAAATATTAAAAGAGACTCAGTAATGACAGGTGTCTTGGAGAAGAGTTTATGATACCTGAAGAGAAACAGCCTATTATTTGGAGCTCCAATAATGGAGAATATGGTGTCAAGAAAATGCCCTCCATAACTAGACCAATTGATCACCTAGATAAAAGGGGCTAATGTGACCTAGCCATGGCCAGAAGAACATAGGTCTTCTAACGCTGAATACAGTTGTTTTATAAACTGGCTAAGGGCCCAAAGAGACACTGATGAACATGGAGTATAAGAGTATAAGTATCCTTGCTCCCAACTGGGTGGATGGATAGATAGAGATAGGTGATAGATATTACACATTAAAATAATAAAAGCTTTAACTTTAAATAAATGTAACTTTAAATAAATTTCATGGGACTGCTGATGCAATTAAACAATACATTTTTAAGATATTTAATCACTAGGTTCAAGAATAGTGGCCCTAGTGGTAAAGAACCCACCTGACAATGCAGGAGACGTAAGCAATGCAGGATCAATCCTTGGGGCGGGAATATCCTCTGGAGAGGGAAATGGAACCCACTCCAAGATTCGTGCCTGGAGAATCCCATGGACAGAGGAGCCTGGAAGACTGCAGTTGATGGGGTTGCAAAGAGTCAAACATGACTGAAGCAACTTAGGACGCACAATAATAGATCCTTTTATGCTTTCTTTCCTGATTCCATGCTAAAACAGAAGAGTGAGAACTAATGATAAATTCATTTATTCTGATATTAAAGCTATATTTTTGAAGACAAGAAGACATAAAGCATATTGTGAAATGATCTATAAAAGCTTCCAGCACGATGTCTGGCTCAGTAAACAGTCAATAAGTATTAGTGTCTTTTCATCTATTAAAATCCCAGGATTAGGAATTCTTGTACAGCCTAGAAAATGGAGTTGACAACTATCAATGATAAAAGTTCGACTTTTTAAAAATTCCTAAGTCTAGTAAACAAGATACTAAAACTTTTTCAAACTTTCACCTGAATGGTGTGTGTGCTCAGTTGCTCAGTCTTTTCCAACTCTTTGCAACCCTGTGGACTCTACCCGGCCAGGCTCCTCTGTCCATGGTTTTGTCCCAGCAAAAATACTGGAGTGGGTTGCCATTTCCTCCTCCAGAGGATCTTCCTGACCCAGGGATCAATCCACGTCTTCTGAGTCTCTTGGATTGGCGGGCGGATTCTTTGCCACTGAGCCACCTGGGAAACCCATTAACCTAGATTAGACCTACAATAACGAATGAATAGCAGAAATGGTTTCAGTGTAAAATAAAGTCTTGTGAATGAAAGCTGAATTTACCTCATAGGTTTTCCAGAGGAATCATTTTATTCATGCCATGTATACACAAAGGAAGTTTTTCAACCATTTTTTGCTATTTGGCATGAAAATTGTTTTCTGACTTTCTTTGTGAATCCTGCATGTTTTGACTTGACTATAGTTGTACCTAATAAGTATTCATAGGATAAATTAAATGAAAATTTGGCCACATGGGATGCTAAGTGGGCAAGGAGGGCTCTCCTTACATGAAACCAGAATCACAACCTCAGAAGGAAATTGTGGTGAAAATTTGCCCTCAGTATATCAGGAGAAAGAAGTG
>SJYC01107050.1:0-10211 GCA_006408675.1 Madoqua kirkii | reverse complement strand
GGAGATGGTGATAGACAGGAAGGCCTGGCGTGCTGCAATTCATGGGGTCACAAAGAGTTGGACACGACTGTGTGACTGAACTGAACTGAATGCAAAAATTCAGTATCTAGGAAACAGATTTTCAGAAGATATACTTTCCTACTTTTCACATGCCTTTCATTAAGTTTTGCTACCCCAGTTTATGGATATAATCAGCTTATTATTTCTATTTAAACTTGAAGCCTCGTTACCCATTCGAAACCATTTGTACTGATCAATTGTACATAAACAGCCTGGTTCTCCCAGTCTGTACCCATGTTCCTCATAAGATCACAATCTGACAGTGTTCAGACTGTTCTGGGGGCTCTACATCATGCCTCTTGAGAAAACTGAGCTTGCTAGACAGTGGAGAAATGTGGTTTGCTAGAGAACGAGCCACTTACACTCTGCAGGATGCATGCATTTCAGGATAAATAAATCTTGATGAATTTCCTCCATCTGAAGTCTTCTTCCTCAGAACATGAAAAAAAATTACAGTGTTTCTCTTAAATGAATGATTGCTGGAAAGGAATAAACAACAATCTCAGGTTGCCCTTAAAGAATCATAATATTATTAATTCAGTAAATTACTGCATATATGTAACCTAAAAATGTTTGCATTTCTCCACAGTATGTTTATATTTTACCTTTCTTTTATGTGTTCCACTAATGATGGCTCAGACTTGATGGTCTTGAAAATTCATGGCTAACCTTGGTGCATCACTATTATTCTTTCAGCTGCCAGTATTAAAAAATATTCCAAATTAGTTTATAAGCAGAAAGAGAATATATGAAAGCTTTTATATAACTACAAATTTCTGAAGTAGCTCAGGCATGACTTGATCTAAAAGCTCAAATGATGTCACTCATTGTTTTTGCTGTTGTTCATTTCTTTGGTTTTTTTCTCTCCATTTTGTGTCAACTTCATGCTCAGAAATCTTCTTTCCTTGTGGTTAAGAGATGGTTACAGTAGGTCCAGCCTCATAATTTATCAGCTTCAACATCAGTGAGAAATATATATTGCTTTGTAGCTCACTTCCCTCTTTTGAAGTGAATGTTCAGCTTATCCCTGAAACAATTACTCTACCTCTACCAGGGTGAATAGATTAGGAAGAGGGTAATGACAGAAACACAGACAGACAGACAGACGGACAGAGACAAAGAGAGGGAGAGAAACAGAAACAGAGAGAAAGAGAGAGACAGAGACAGAGAAAGGGGAAAGAGAATTTCCCTGAATACAGAATGGTGTCTCTTATTAACCATCTTTTTTTCCACTTTATTTCAAAAGTTTGGTACAATACTAGGTCAATAGTACATATTCAATACATATACTTTGAACTGATATAAAATTAATATCTGATTCAATTCACACATTATCAGTTTTTCAGTTTATTATTTTGTTGGATCACTTTAATTCTGCCAAGACAATTTAAAAATTCCTCCAACTTTTACTTATCTAACTCTAATTTATTTCCTTTGCATGTTATTCTGGTTTCTTTGTTTCACAGCTTCTTACACATTCACGCTTCTCTTTTAGAATGGTTACATCTGTTAGTATCACATGAAATATCAGAAGAAACTTTCTAATTCATTGTCTGATGAGACTTAAGGGGTGAAGGAGGGGCATAGTGAAGCAGGAAAAGAATACATTGAGGGTTTATGATTACTCTATATACTCCATATGTATTAGCACCTTTAATCCTAAGAAACAAATACTTGAGGGAAAAGAATCCCTGTCTTACAGATGGGAAAATCGAGCATAGAATGGTAGGTTACTTGCCCAAGTTTTCAATGTAGGAATAAATGAGCCATTTCAGGAAAAAAAAAAATCATATCAGTGAACTATTGATTGGTTGTTTGGCTTTTGACTTGAAGGGATAACATACCCTGTCTTTCATGGTGCAGTTTTCCTTTGGAACTTTCATTTTATTCATTGGTGGTGTTTTGAATATTGACATTTCCTTCTAATAAGGAGAAATATATTCAAACCTGTGTTTGCAAAGCAGACTTTGGGGTGCATATTTGAGTACAGTGTTAAAACTCTTTCTCAGATAATATGAGAACAGGTTAGTATGCATGTTTCCTGACTGTATTTTCATACTTAGTAGCTATTTCATCTAACAAGCCTCATGTTTTAGGGGGAATTTTTTTTCTACTGGATATTCTTCAGATATTCTATATAGGGGAATATAGGAAAAATTTCAGAGAAGGCAATGGCACCCCACTCCAGTACTCTTGCCTGGAAAATTACATGAATGGAGGAGCCTGGTAGGCTGCAGTCCATAGGGTCGCTTGGAGTCAGACACGACTGAGCCACTAGCTTTCACTTTTCACTTTCATGCATTGGAGAAGGAAATGGCAACCCAATCCAGTGTTCTTGCCTGGAGAATCCCAGGGATGGAGGAGCCTGGTGGGCTGCTGTCTCTGGGGTCACACAGATTCAGCCATGACTGAAGTGACTTAGCAGCAGCAGCAGCAACAGCAGGAAAAACTTAAATCCTTGTCATTTGGCAGTAAATTATTATGCAGTTTTCTGTTGGAGTCATCCCTGGTTCCCTAAGCAAGAGGCTATACTATAGTGAGAAACATGCTCTGTTTCCTCATGTTCTTTCAGCTGGAGAATGTCATGTCTCATGGAACAAAACATAGAAGGAAAATTATTTCCCACCCTATATCTAGTTCCTTCTATTTATATTTACTAGAAATTCCTCTTACATACCACAAATACATTGTATGATCATCTTAATATTTAGATTTTATGAATTTCATCTTTTTCTGGATATCATAGATAATTTTGTGGAAGTTTATACAGCTGTTAGCCAAAACCACTTTAAACCAGACAACTCATTCATTTGTTTCATTGATTTTTCTAATTTAACTATCAGAAAGTTATCTTCTATATTTCCTTTACTTACAGATTACTGGTGGGAAAGATGAACTCATTTTTCTCACTTGAGCTCTAACATTATTATTTTATACTCAACAACATAAAGTTTAAATAAATAAAATGAAGTCTTTTTAAAAAATATATAAAAAAGCATCTAAGTGAAACTTATGATTTTATTTAAAATCAATTCCACTCACTACTTAATTTAAATTTAATATTGTTTCTAACTTAAACATTAATTTAAGTAATTGTTTATTTTAATTCTAGAAATTGAAAAATGCAAGGGCTTTAAAAGAGTACTAAGTTCATGAATTCAGCAAATGTTTAAGTACTGACTGGACAACAGGTGTAGTATTCGCTAATTCTGAAGTCAGAGTACTAGGGACTTAACTCACTGTACTAATACTGAGTTCATCCTTATATTTTTTTCCTAGTGTATCGTTGAGTCTGAATATTCTCTTCTTTAAAATAGGAATAATATTATATCTTATAAATAAAATCTATAAGATTATATATTAGTAATAGATATAGATAAAATTATGGGTATAAATTAAATACCCATATATAGATAAAGTTATGGGTCATGGTGGAGAGTTCTAAAATAACGTGGTCCACTGGAGAAGGGAATGGAAAACCACTTTAATATCCTTGCCATGAGAACCTCATGAACAGTATGAAAAGGCAAAATGATAGGACACTGAAAGATGAACTCCCAGGTTGGTAGGTGCCCAATATCCTACTGGAAATTAGTGGAGAACTAACCCCAGAAAGAATGAAGAGACAGAGCCAAAGCAAAAAACAAACAAACACAGTTGCAGATGTGACTGGTGATGGAAGTAAAGTCTGATTCTGTGAAGAGAAACACTGCATAGGACCTGGCATGTTAGGTCCATGAATCAAGGCAAATTGGAAGTGGTCAAACAGGAGATGGCAAGAGTGAACATCCACATTTTCAGTTTGGTTCAATTCAGTCGCTCAGTCATGTCCGACTCTGCAAACCCATGAATCGCAGCACGCCAGGCTTCCCTGTCCATCACCAACTCCCGAAGTTCACTCAGACTCACGTCCATCGAGTCAGTGATGCCATCCAGTCATCTCATCCTCTGTCGTCCCCTTCTCCTCCTGCCCTCAATCCCTCCCAGCATCAGAGTCTTTTCCAATGAGTCAACTCTTCACATGAGGTGGCCAAAGTACTGGAATTTCAGCTTTTAGTAATTAGTAAAATAAAATGGACTTGGAATGGATGAATTTAGCTCAGATGACCATTATATATACCATTGTGAGCAAAAATCACTTTAAAATATGAAGTATTAACCATCATAGTCAACAAGAGAGTTTGAAATGCAGTACTTGGATGCAGTCTGAAAAATGACAGAATGATCTCTGTTCATTTCCAAGGCAAACCATTCATATCCCAGTAATCCAAGATTATACCCCAACCAGTAATGCTGAAGAAGATGACATTGAATGATTCTATAAAAACCTACAAAAATTCTAGAACAAACACCCCAAAAAGATGTCTTTTCATTATAAGGGACTGGAATGCAAAAGTAGGAAGTAAAGAAACACCTGGAGTAACAAGTAAATTTGGCCTTGAAGTACAGAATGAAGCAGAGCAAAGGCTAATAGAGTTTTGCCAATAGAATGCACTGGTCATAGCAAACACCCTCTTTCAACAACACAAGAGAAGACTCTACACATGGACATCACCAGATGGTCAATACTGAAACGAGATTGATTGTATTCTTTATAGCCAAAGATGGAGAAGCTCTATACAGTCAGTAAAAACAAGACTGGGAGCTGACTGAGGCTCAGATCATGAACTCCTTATAGCCAAATTCAGACTTAAATTGAAGAAAGTAGGAAAAACCACTATAGCATTCAGGCATAACCTAAATCAAATCCCTTATGATTATACAGTGGAAGTGACAAATAGATTCAAAGGATTAGATCTAATAGACAGAGTGCCAAAGAACTATGGATAGAGGTTCTTGATATGTATAGGAGGCAGTGATTAAGACCATCTCCAAGAAAATGAAATGCAAAAAGGCAAAATGGCTGTCTGAGGAGGCCTTACACATAGCTGTGGAAAGAAGAGAAGTGAAAGTCAAAGGACAAAAGGAAAGATGCACCCATTTGAACACATAGTTCCAAAGAATAGCAAGAAGAAATAAGAAAGCCTTCCTCAGGGATCAATGCAAAGAAATAGAGGAAAACAATAAAATGGGAAAGACTAGAGATCTCATCAATAAAATTAGAGCTACCAAGGGAACATTTCATGCAAATACAGGCACAATAAAAGACAGAAATAGCATGGACCTAACAGAAGCTGAAGATATTAAGAAAAGGTGGCAATAATACACAAAAGAACTATACAAATAGTCATGACCCAGATAATCACGATGGTGTAATCACTCATCTAGAGCCAGATCCCAGACTGTGAGGTCAAGCGGGCCTTAGGAAGCATCACTATGAACAAAGCTAGTGGAGGTGATGGAATTCCAGTTGAGCTATTTCAAATCCTAAAAGATGTTGCTTTGAAACATCTTAAGTGTTGCTGCACTTAATATACCAGCAAATTTGGAAAACTCAGCAGTGGCCACAGGACTGGAATAGATCAGTTTTCATTCCAATCTCAAAGAAAGGCAATACCAAAGAATGCTTAAACTACTGCACAGTTGCACTCATCTCACACACTAGTAAAGTAATGCTCGAAATTCTCCAAGCCAGACTTCAATAGAGGGTGAACTGTGAACTTCGAGATCTTGAACCTGGATTTAGAAAAGGCAGAGGAACCAGAGATCAAATTGCCAAAATTCGTTGGATCATAAAAGAAGTGAGAGAGTTCTAGAAAAACATCTACTTCTGATTTATTGACTCTGCCAAAGCCTTTGGCGGTGTGGATCACAATAACTGTGGAAAATTATAAAAGAGATGGAATACCAGACTGCCTGACCTGCCTCTTGAGAAACCTGTATGCAGATCAGGAAGCAACAGTTAGAGCTGGATATGGAACAACAGACTAGTTCCAAATTGGGAAAGGAATACGTCAGGAATGTATATTTCACCTTGCTTGTTTAACTTATATGCAGAGTACATCATGTGAAACACTGGGCTGGATGAAGCACAAGCTGTAATTAAGATTGCCAGGAGAAATATCAATAACCTCAGAAACGCAGATAACATCTCCCTTATGGCAGAAAGTGAAGAAGAACTAAAGCACCTCTTGATGAAAGTGAAAGAGGAGAGTGAAAATGTTGGCTTAAAGCTCAACATTCTGAGAACTAAGATCATGGCATCTGGTCCCATCACTTCATGGCAAATAGATGCGGAAACAGTGGAAACCGTGACAGACTTTATTTCCCTGAGCCCTAAAGTCACTGTGGATGGTGACTGCAGCCATGAAATTTTAAAGATGATTGCTCCTTGGAAAGAAAGTTATGACCAACCTAGGCAGCACATGAAAAAACAGAGGCATTGCTTTGTCACAAATATCTATCTAGTCAAAGTTTTGGTTTTTCCAGTAGTCGTGTGTGGAAGTGTGAGTTGGACTATAGAGAAACCCGAGCACTAAAGAATTGATGCTTTTGAACTGTGGTGTTGGAGAAGACTCTTGAAAGTCCGTTGGACTGCAAGGAGATCCAACCAGTCCATCCTAAAAGAAATAAGTCCTGAATATTCATTGGAAGGACTGATGCTGAAGCTGAAACTCCAATATTTTTGCCACTTATGCAAAGAACTGACTCATTGGAAAAGACCCTGATGCTGGGAAAGACTGAAGGAGGGAGGAGAAGGGGACAACAGAGGATGAGATGACTGGATGGCATCACTGACTCAATGGGCATGAGTTTGAGTAAGTTCCAGGAGCTGGTGATGGACAGGGAATCCTGGCTTGCTGCAGTCCATGGGATTGCAGATTCAAACATGACTGAGTGACTAAAGTGAACTGAACTGAATTGATGGTATGGATAGGATGTGAGTTTTGATCAACAATATTCAGGGAAATGATTTGAAATAACAGATACTTTAAATGTAGGAAATGTAGGCACTATTCCTAATAATTATGAAAATATTTATTTTGGGTTTTGTTCCAAAATATTTTAATTGATATTTCTTAGAAAAATCTCTGATCCTCAATTAACAACTATTCTAAAAGAAAATGCCACCACTAGGTTTAAGAAGGTCACTTCCCTGAGTTTATTTTTTTGAAATCTCACATGCAGATTAAAAATAGAAATACACCAAACTTTGCATTTCACTTTGCATCTCTTATTTTTTCATTTGAATAAAGTTAGGCTAAGCTTGTTATTTTTTTTTCCAATATGAAAAGCCTACTTACATGGCCAAATTGCAAATTAATTTGAGCATTTTAGTCTCTTCTTAATCAAAGACAGATCAACACAGGCCAGTGTTCCTTTTTCCTCAATTTTCTATATAGCTTTTCTTTTAAAATGGTGTTTTTAAAAAGATCTTAACCTATTTGAATATAACCTACAATGTATTACATAAAATCGAAGATTTAAAATAGCCTCTGGAGTATCTTCTCCATTTAACTCTCTCATCTCCCGCTAATGTCATCATCATTGTCACCCAGGAGGGCTTGCTTGTCCACAAGCTTTTTGTATTCAAGCTTTTAAATCAGCCCACCTATCAGTTATGTCCAAATGCCTTCTCTTCCATTTTTCACCTAATCTTATTCTTCTCCTGAAGGCTTGTCTACTCTATGAAGCTCTCCAAGGATGATATTATTCTCCAGGCAATTCATAATGCCATTTCTACCAGCTTTTCCAAGCCACATATTTGAATTTTACACTTTGTATTTCACTTCAGTATTAATCAGTATGTAAAAATACATACTGACACATAATTAGTTAAATTGCAGTGATGTATTTTTTCAAAAAAACTTAAGAGCAAAATCACTGGTCTGTTAATTTTACTAAGTCATCCTTTGCGTTGCCACTTGTGAGTCTATTATTTCACATATAGAATGCGTACTTAGTAAATATCTGTCTTTTCTCATACTACTTCTCCTCTACCTTTCATGAGTGAAGAAACAGTTTATTCTTAACCTATTACAACAGTTTAAAATTTTGCTAATTTCCTTACGCATTTCCTTACCGTATAATCATGTCCTGATTTTACAAATGGCTGTCATGTATATATCCCCATTCAATGCCCACAAGTAACTTTTCAGTAAGGCTATTAGTCATCTTTTTAAAGATGTAGAAACAGAGGCTTAATTAGTTCATATGACTTGACTGAAATTGTACAACTTACATAGTGGAACCAGGTATTTGACCTGGTTTTCAAACTGTTGGCAGGCAGAATATATTAATGATTTCATAGCCTGCTCTGAAATTAGGCTGCCTCAGAATTCTGGCTCCTGTACTTACTAGTTGTATCACCTTGAACTGACTGACTTATTTTTACTTATCTCTGAAAAGATGGTCCTAACGGTATTAACCTCCTTGGACTGTTCAGATTCAACCTGTTAGTAGATGTAAAACACTTAGAATACTGATGTGGTCCCTACTAAGTGCTCAGTAAGTGTAAGCTGCTGATTTGAATGGAAGGGAAAGAAAGGTGAAGACTGAAGCAATAAGCGCTTCACGCTAGTTTGTCAGAGCTTGTTTCATTTAACACGAATGAAATATGTGTTAAGCTATTGAATAAAACTATTGAAATATGGCAAGGAATAAAATATGAAATAAACCTAAGAGCTAGCAGAAGGTCAATTTTGTAAGAGTAGGTTAATTGGCAGGAGAGATGCCCACTTGCATGAACAAAGCACTAAAAATTGGACAATGAAGTGTGAGGCAAGAGATACCAACACAGCACCCTTGGATGATAATATTGCCCTGATGAAAATACGAAATTACACATAATGATCTGATGGCCTCTCTGACTTAGTAGGAAAGTCTACATTAATTCCCTTTTAAGCACATTCCCTGAGACTTCATCAAACTCAGCTGCACCATGATACTTGCTAATTGTAACAGTTGTTGACTCTTTCCTTGGGAATAAAACAGCAACTAACATGATCTGTAAAATTCATTGACAACTGAAGCTTTGTATACCACTGACCAGCTGAAAGGCTGATTATTCTTAAGGATGCAAGCCAAGAGAAGCAGAATCTGAATCTTTACAATGTGCTCCAAAATCACTGTAGATGGTGATTGCAACCATGAAATTAAAGACGCCTACTCCTTGGAAGGAAAGTTATGACCAACCTAGATAGCGTATTCACAAGCAAAGACATTACTTTTCCACAAAAGGTCCATCTAGTCAAGGCTATGGTTTTTCCAGTGGTCATGTATGGATGTGGGAGTTGGACTGTGAAGAAAGCTGAGCCTGAAGAATTAATGCTTTTGAATTGTGGTGTTGGAGAAGACTCTTGAGAGTCCCGTGGGCTACAAGGACATCCAACCAGTCCATTCTAAAGGAGATCAGTCCTTGATGTTCTTTGGAAGGACTGATGCTAAAGCTGAAACTCCAGTACTCTGGCCACCTCATTAAAAGAGTTGACATACTGGGGAAGACTCTGATGCTAGGAGGGATTGAGGACAGGAGGAGAAGGGGACGACAGAGGATAAGACGGCTGGATGGCATCGCCGACTCTATGAACGTGAGTTTGAGTGAATTCCGAGAATTGGTGATGGACAGGAAGGCCTGGTGTGCAGCAATTCATGGGGTCACAAAGAGTCAGACACGACTGAGCGACTGAACTGAACTGAACTGAAAAATCTAGTATATTCACTGCCCACTTTATTGTTACTGTTTTTGAAATTCTTGGTTTTGTTTAAAAAAGCATTTTAATTAGTGTTATACCAGATGCCTAAAAAATTGTATGTGATTGACAAAATGCTGACCATCATCTATTGGAATTTCTAAAATAAAACTGAAGTATTGGTTTTTGATAAAACTATTCCCAGATTACCGAGAAAATATCTTCTCCAACATAGAAGACTCTTTAGCTGCTAAATTTTACATAGTGACTTATTTTCAAGAGAGCTTGCCTTGTACAAAATTAAATAAATAAATAAAACATTTAAATGGATTTTGATTTAACAGTTTTAAGTCATTGTGTTATAAGCAGATAGTTCTAAATTTCAGTTATAGGGAGGACTGTCCTTACCATGAAGTGATAATAAATTTATCCATGTTTGGCAAGGTGCTCATCAATAAGATTAATATGCAGGAAGTAATTCATTAATTAAGTACAAGATATTAGATGAATGCTCTAGGGACTATTATCCATTCATTTTTCTTGTTTTATTTTGTATCCTATTGTATCATTTTAGATAGT
>SJYC01107049.1:0-37627 GCA_006408675.1 Madoqua kirkii | reverse complement strand
AGGCCTCCTCAGACAGCCATTTTGCTTTCTTGCATTTCTTTTTCCTTGGGATGGTCTTGATTCCTGTCTCCTGTACAATGTCACCAACCTCCATCCATATTTCATCAGGCACTCTGTCTGTCAGATCTAGTCCCTTAAATCTATTTCTTACTTCCACTGTATAGTCATTAGGGATTCTTGCATTGCATGTGAATTCTTTACCAACTGAGCTATGCTACTGCTACTGCTAAGTCACTTCAGTCATTTCTGAGTCTATGTGACCCCATAGACAGCAGCCCACCAGGCCCCCTCATCCCTGGGATTCTCCAGGCAAGAACACTGGAGTGGGTTGTCATTTCCTTCTCCAATGCATGAAAGAGAAAAGTGAAAGTGCAGTCGCTCAGTCGTGTCCGACCCTTAGCGACCCCATGGACTGCAGCCCATGAGGCTCCTCCATCCATGGGATTTTCCAGGCAAGAGTACTGGAGTGGAGTGCCATTGGCTCAAAAATGCTGAAAGTGAAAGTCTCTCAGTCTTGTCTGACTCTGCTACCCCAGGGACTATACATTCCATGGAATTCTCCAGGTCAGCATGCTGGAGTTGGTGAACTTTACCTTTCCAGAGAATCTTCCCAACCCAGGGATCAAAACCAGGTCTCCCACACTGCATGCGGATTCTTTACCTGCTGAACCACAAGGGAAGCCTAGAGCAAGGTAGGACACACTAGTAAGAAACGTTTAGGACAGGATGAGGATCAAAATTATGGGGACAGAATTCTGAGAGCCTCAAGCATTCCACACTGTCTTAAACTCCTTCCAGCTTCAATTTTAAAATCAGAAGGTGGAGGGGAAAATGGTACTGGGAGGGCAGAGGGATAGTTTATAATGTTTCTCTTTTGATGGATTACCTGCTCTCTGGTACAGCAACTGAGAGAGACCACAAGGTTACAAGGAACATACAGTGAAGGAGCACTGGCATTTCCTGAATTCTGCACAGGTCCTGCTGCTTTGATACATGACTGCCCCACACAAGACCCTCAGTTCTCTGTGCAGCTTCACGCGGAGTGGAATATGCAATTTGTGTGATTATAGTTATCATTATTGTATCAAGCTGAACCATATTTTTAGTTCTGTGAACTAGAGGGAGGAGAAGCACCAGAGGGGTTGGATTCAGACTGACAAAGGAGTGGAGAGGGAGAGGTTTGGAAATTCTTTTTATTCTCTCTTTCTGCTGGTTTCCAGTTCTTGATAATGAATTACGTATCTGGGCTGTCATCTAACAGATTCGGATTCAGTGGCTAGCAGGCCAAGAAATCTAATTCTTATAAGAGGCCCCAGGGGACAGGAAATTTTTTAAATGGTGCAAAATCAGATACATTATGAGGTTGAGAGTGAAAGTTAGTCACTCAATTGCAGCCTCATAGATTATATCCTGCCAGGCTCCTCTAACCATGAAATTCTTCAGATAGAAACACTGGAGTGGCTGCCATTTCCCTCTCCAGGGAATCTTCCCAACCTAAGGATTGCATTGTAGGCAGATTCTTTACCATTTGAACCACGAAGCCCTACTATGAGGTGAAATCCCCTGAAAATGTCTGTCTCTTTACTCTGAGAAACCTGATGTATATTGGTTAAACTTCCTGATTTTGTGAGATGACTGTGTATAAGTTTCTTGAGCGATATGAGTTTGTTTGGTTCCCCTGCCCCTAGAAGAGTGTAGTAGGTATCAATCAAATATAGATTTAATTCTAAGGGTATGCATATTCCGAGTAAAATCATGGCTATATTTTAGATACTCTTGGATACTAGCTTGTCTACATAGCATTCAGGAAGCTGGAGTTACAATGTACTCCTGTAATGTCATGATAAATGTATAAAGGAGGCTCAAGCATGAACCTAAATTTTTCAGTCATTTGCTCTATTATCTTAGATTGTGATTTAAGAAAATGTAGTACAGATTTATTCATGGTGCATCTCCTAGAAGTAAAATAAAGCCCCAGCTTCTCTCTTTAGAGCATGGATCTTATTGACAGTGGCTTTATTGGCATATCTTTCCAGTTACAGGGACTAAATTTTAGTTTGGGACATGAGTTTTAGATAGAGCAAGAGGATTTTTTTCTCTGTGCATTGCTGAGCTTTCCTGTTCTATAACAAGAATGAATTTTCTTAGTAAAATGGAGATTGAAATTAAATTTTAGAAAATAAAAGTCTCTGAGTTGGTAAAAGTCAAAGAACACTCTAAATATTGGACTTTGACTGAATCAGTGTAAGCTGACTATCCTCAGTATGGGAATAGCCTTTCATCAGCCACTGACCTGCATGTCAGCGTGCATGTGCGTGTGTGTGTGTGTGTGTGTGTGTGTGTGTTTTCCCCAGTAACATTTTAAGCAGCCCTACTGAGGACTTCATAGGGAGAATTAGGATATAGATAATGGGGGATGTCAATAAGAAAAATTTATGTCATTTGAAAACATCTACCATATGAATTTTTGAAAATTCAAATGAAACAATATTCTGGAGACATTATAACATTAGGTAACTTGAAGATACATGATTTGAACTTGTTTTTCTGGATAAATAAATGAAGAAAAATTAACCTCAAAGACTGGATTTTTGTATTTGGGTAGATGGATAGAGGAGCCTGGTGGGCTGCAGTCCATGGGGTCGTGAAGAGTCGGACTTGACTCAGTGACTTCACTTTCACTTTTCACTTTCATGCGTTGGAGAAGGAAATGGCAACCCACTCCGGTGTTCTTGCCTAGAGAATCCTGGGGACGGGAGAGCCTGGTGGGATGCCGTCTATGGGGTCGCACAGAGTCGCACACGACTGAAGTGACTTAGCAGCAGATGAACAAAGGACAAAATTTAAGTAGAATATTGACATTATGGTAATGCTAGTGATATGCACTACAAGCTTAGAGAACATGCCAATGATCGTAGCATAGTCAATTATGTAATAGTTGAAAGCTGTGGCGACAGTGCCAGATGAGGTATACAACAAATTTTCTTTTTAAAAATTTTGTATGTATTATATATAATGCATCAAATTGTAATTGATTCACAGGTAATAATTAGAAGGAAGGATATAGGGCCTTGAGCTTCCTACGCCTTGTTCTAGGTGTGGGGATATAAGCAGCAAACAAAGGGAAGTTCCTTCTATCACAGAACTCATACTGTCGTGTGCAATAGACAATGCATTATGTAATATGCCCAGTGATGGCAAACACTATGAATACAACTAATAAAGCAGAATGAGGGGATGGGAAGGGATGCAGAAGGTGCTATTTTGTGTAGACTGGGTAGGGAGTAATGAATTTATCTGAACAAATAAGGGGACATTTCAGCAGAAAACTATTTAAAGTGGATGAGCCAAGAAAATACCTCCAAGAATAACTTTATAGGAAGAGGATGCATAAGTCCAGAGGCACTGAGTGGAAGCATGCCTGGCATTTTTAACATCAAAGAGGCCAAGGAGGATGGGATAGACTCTGAGAAGGAAGGTAGCACGGGATATAAAGTGGTCAGATTACATGGAGCTTTGATGGCCATAATGTTCTGAGTGACATGGGAGAGTGCTGGAAATTTTGAGCAGAGATGATGCTCTGTTTCGTGATTGACAGGATGGTCCAGGCTACTGTGTCGATGACAGACCATAGCAGGAAAGAAGCGAAAGCCAAGAAGCCAGCTGTGGAGCCAGTAGACAGCTCAGTGGGGGATGACCTAGCTTCCTGGATTTCTGGCTAAGTACTTCTTGGTTACATAGAAGTCCTCACCTTTTCTGAATATTTTGTCTCTCATGAGATTTATTTGGTAGCCTGAGTGAAAGCCTCATTTGGTTACTATCCAAAGCAACTGTGAACAGAGCTACCAATTCTGGCTTGAAATTATTAATATCTCCAACTTATTGCTTATGATGAAAAAAGCATTAAAAATTTGATTAAGATAATCTTTCAATTTTATTGCCATCATTTTGCATATCATTCAGCCGTACTGAAGAGACATTTAGAGAGAAAGAATATTAGCCTTCATATGATTTACATTAAAGCCTGTTATACCTATTTGGTTCTAAGGCTAATTTTTATTCTTATGATGTGGCAGAGAAAAGAACAAAAGATTTTAGATTATGAATTTGGAATTGTTGATTCTTGTCTCTGCAGGAGGTGGTGTTACTTGCAAGGGTCAAGTGAGTCCAGAAAACTAATGCAAAAAGAAGAACTTCCAAGAAAATTTGTATCTAATTTTGAATCTCTCATGCAGCATTATAAAAGAGAAAAGAAAACAAAGAGTGAAAAGTTGGAGATTAGATAGCAGAGTAGATTGTTTACTTTCCTTTGCCTCTTGGATCTTTATTCTTTTCTTTTATTCTGTGGCCTTGAGGTTTTATTGGCACCCATTTCATTTGTCTTTCTCCAGGTTTAAAATTGAGGTGATGAGATGGAATATTACCTGTGAGGTTCGGAACATCCATGAGTGACATGTGATAGTTGCCTGGGAAACTGGAGATGAAATTCTACAGGCCTTTGAAATGCTTTACATTTGAGAATAAAGCCCAGCTGAAGTTTAAACAGCATACTGACAGAGAGTATTGATCTTTCACATTATCTCTTAGGACATTTGAGCTGCAGATAACAGAAAACCCCCAACTCCAAGCAATTTAACCAGCAAAGAAGTATAGAGCTAGAATGTGCTCCAAGCGTGTTGTAATGAGAAGCCTAATATAATCAAGGATCCACGTCCTTTTCTTCTTTCTCCTCTGTTGTACTCAGCACCTCCTAGGGCCGATTGTCCTTATGGTTTCAAAATGGCTGCCAGTGACATCTTGTACAATATTAATTCTTATTAACTGCTGGCAGGAGAGGAAAAGGAAGATTTCTCCTTTAAACCTAGAAAATATTCCTTCTCCTCCATCTGATTGGAATAACTTAATTCACAAGTCTGCCTCTAGAATAAGGAATGCCATGGTCTAACTGGCATAAATCAAAATCCTCCTTGGGAACTAGATATATTGTCAATTTCTGGACTCTAAAAGGGCTTTTACTAGGAAGAAAACGGGGAGAGGGGATTGGGAAATAGGTGTCATATATATCCTAAAATGGAGACACAAGAGTTAACAACAGATTCTACACTGGAAAAAACTTTCAAAGAATGTAATCTGCCCCAAGTTTTATTATTTTTTGTCCCTTGTTATCAACATTGTGGACATGTTTCTCCCTCACGATGAAAACAGAAGTGGAGGGAATTCTGGTGAGTCCAGTTTCTTCTTTATGGAGTATTTTGAAGCACTTGGTTAAAGAGCTTAGAAGTAGTAATTTTAAAGTATAAGTGATTCTAAGGCCATTGTTCAGTATCCAAAAGTTAAAATCAATGAATACTTGTCATGTTTTAATAGTAGTTTGTTACTTATAATTTCCTATATTCTGAATTCTTAATGTAGAAAGAATACTGATACTGATAATAACTTATTTCAGCATCTATATTAGCTATATCTATAGATATAAATTTTACTAAACAAACAGGTCTTTTGAGACATTTTCTCTTTCTTTTTCTTTAAAGTTTTCTTTGTTAAAAGTAATTACAGCATATTAGAATCTAACCATGAAATAGCAGGTATATGACAAACTTTGCTGTTTGCAATTTCTTTATGAAGAATTTATTAATTTTCTATTGCTGTATAAAATTGCTCTAAACTTAGTGGCTTAAAGAAATACAAATTTATTACCTTACAGTTCCTGTAAGTCAGAAGTCTGCACACAACATAGCTAAGGTTCTCCGCTCAGTGTTTCACATGGTTATAATCAAGGTTGCAACGAAGTGTTGATCACACTGTCATTCTTGTCTGAGGCTCCACATCCTCTTTCAAGCTCACTAAGCTTGTTGGCAGAATTCATTTCCTTGTAGCTGTAGCAATGTCCCCATTTTTAAATAATGTTGCCAAGGATCCCTCTTGGCTCCTAGAGTCTGCTCGCTGTTCCTTACTAGTATCTCCTTTTTCCTCAGAACAACAGGAGCATGTCTCCGACTTCCTGTGTTTCTAGACAAAAATCTAAGGATGTATGTGATTAAGTCAGGCCCACACTGGGGATTTTAATTTGATTTGCAAAATCCCTTTTCAGTAGTACCTAGAAATGAAGACCTGGGAGAAAGTTTATGTACACTAGGGAGCTTCCACACCTAAAGGCTGTGCTACCATCTCTCAATGAAAGACTCAGATATTTTTTTGCTTGGGTCTTATGTGTTGGACACTACTCCAAAAGAACCACACCTCTCTCCCCTCCTTTCCCTCCAGCTAGACACCAATAGGTTGAATTCTCCCTTCAGGAAAAATATGTGTAAAGAATTATCTCCACAGGTTGGAAGGACAGGGTGAGAAGGAAGAGGAAAGTAATGAAAAAAAAAAAAAGCATTATGTCTGAAGAAAATGAGGAAAAATGTATTTGAGAAGTTGTGAGAAGAAACAAATAACGATCAAAAAAACAAGCATCCATGACAGAGTAGAGAGTTGGTGTCAGGGATTTATGGGTTTGAGATAAAACTAGAACAAAAGAAAGCTTTATAGGAGAATGAAACGATGGAAAAGCAAGGTTGGGAGATCAGAGTTGAGAGTGATAATAAGAATGCCACTCATGCCAGGGATTTGCTTTGAACAAGGCACTCCGCTTCTTTGTCCTAAACAGCTTCCTGTGGTGAAGGAGGCTGATGGCCGCACGTATTTGCCTATGTATCTTGATCTTGTTAACAGTATTTCTCAGCACTCCCTTTGTTATGATCTGGCTGCTGCTTTGAGGAGCCAGACAAAGCAGATGATATTACATTTAATAAACACATATGAAGGCCAGAAATATAGCTATAGACAAAAAAATTTAAAATAACCCAAGGTAGTCATGCAGTCTCCTTGCAACAAACTGTTTGGACAAGAAAATGAGAATGTATAAAGCTCAGTGTGTTTTTTCTTCTTTTTCTTTTTAAATATAATAACAGGGATGAATATAATTTGAAAGCAACTTTGTAAATCCATTCCCCTCAGAGCACCATAGAGTAAAGAAATATTCCATATGGATACCAACTGTTCTTAGTTACTAATCAGAGCTGATCAAATAAATTTAATGACAGAGGGTTGGCTGAGCTGACTTCCAGTAGCACGTTTGTGTGTGTGTGTGTGTGTGTGTGTGTGTGTCTGTGTGTGTGTAAAATCTAGTACAGATGTATTCTAAATATCTGTCCTTTAAGCAGGCCATATGCATCTCTTTTAAAATTAATTGTGAACTACTGCAGAACTAATGTGAATTTTTTTTTTATTTTAAGAAGAAGGAGCATATATCACAAATGCAAGAGACTTTGTTTTGGCTTCTGATTTTCTGCTGCTCCTGAACCGTTAGGTTTTTAACTCCATAAGAGAAGGGCCTTGGCAGAGGCTGAGAGTTCCTATGACACCATCAGTCAGTAGCAAACAAGATGAGCAAGTATGCCAGGCTGCTCCTAATGTCCTCTATGAAAGTTCACTTTTCTCTTTGATTGTACACTGTTGCTGTGAGGTTATGCTGCAACTCATTTTCATTTTCTTTGGGGAATTAGGAGAGTGCTACAAAGAAGGGAGATGAAGTGGAAGAAATAGCTCTCTTTCCCTCTCTGCCAAGAAGCTTTAGAGAATAGCAGAGGGATGATTCAGAAACCAGCATTCTTGTGACTCTGATGCTCATTCTAGTTATATGACTACTTGTTTGGACTTTGTAAAACATCTCCCCCAAGAATGAGCTGTTTTTCTGAAAATAGAGGCAGAGATATATTTGTAGAATTGTTGATAACAGCTGCCAAAGACAGCAGTGATTGCAAGATTATTAACCTAAAAGGAAGACACAATTTAGGATAATTATTTTTACATGTTTTATCATTTTATTAGGAATAATTTCAAATGGGCTATGAAGAAAACTTATTGAGTTTGATGAGTTTTCCGAAAACTGTTAATGAAGATATGTTCACCAATAAACAGTAAAACAGCAGAACTATCATATACTGGGCAAAGAGTCAGGCTGATACCAAAAGCAACATGCAACATAAAAAAGACACAATATAAAGGAAGACAATCTGTTGAGGATTAAAAATCATCTCCATATGCACTCTTTGCATCTAGCACAGAACTAATTAGCTATCAAATCCAAACCATACCAAGGTAAGCTTGATTGATAGAAGCCAGGAGTCAGTAATGGGCGGAGAAATAGAAGTTCCTCAGTGCAAGATCTGAATAGTGTTTTGGAGCATTTCCCTGGCTGGTACAAGCAGTATCAAAAAAAAAATTTAATTTTTGAATTAATTTATTAACTAAGTCACCAACATTGATCTCAGGTCTGTGCACCTACTTCCACCCTGGCTTGTTCCGTTCAAGGATTACCAGGCATCATTTCTCTCATCAAGTCCTCAGATAAAAGAATTGTCTGTGTTCCATCCCTCCTGTTTTTCAGGTCGAAGTGTTTGTTACTAGAAGACCAGAATGCAGGGACACTTTGCCGTTTTTTCGAGTATGTGTGGCTTTTCAAAATGCAGTTCATGAAAGCTTCCAGTTTCTGAAGTGGTGATATTTTTCATCACAAGGGATCAGTAGTCCTGTGATTCTTTGGTTCAGGAAAACTTGCCACCTCGCTGCAAATTATGACTTAAAAATACTGAAGGCAACCTTGTCAAGGGGATGTAGTTTTTTCTGTTACTTGAATTTCATCTTGGTGGGTCTCAATTCTAATTAAGACTAGCATTGGTGATTCTAGTTTGAAAATATCACAGTTATAACAAGGCCTATATATATATTTTCATTTTGTTATGTCTCTACACACAGCTGCTACTGAATTTTCCTGGGAGAATATACTAGAAGGGCTAAGATCAATGTACCAGTTTATTAATAGCAGTCCTTAAAATCTTACAATATATAGTTCTTGAGGAAAGAAGTGGTTTAATGCATAATAGGATTCACTAATGCATAAGCAGGATCAAAATTAGCTACTTCTACCTTGTTAAGAAATCAGAATTTCACTTGAGAGTAAAACTTACTTCAAATATAAAATAATAATAATGCTAGCATCATTCATTTTTTTTCTGAAATTTGTGAATGTAAATATGTGACTTCATTATGTTTTCAGAGAAAGTTCTTATGAGTGACAGTTTTGTTTGTTGATATAGTATATCTTCATTTCACAAACCAAGTTGCTAAGCCCATATTAATGGGTTAAAATTGATTTGTTAATTACATCTGGAATGCAAGAGTAAATTAAGAATTTATTAAATTAATTGGGTTATTTTATTTAAATGTTTCCAGAGTGATTATCATGATACCTAAGTAATCAGACTCAATCTAAATAAATTAATTCAATAAAATACTAGCCTAATTTGTGGCTTAATGGAAGCATTTCATTAATACTGTCGGAAACAAGGAGAAAAGTTTCAAGGCTTTTTAAAGAGGTCAGTGTGGTCAATGCATTGTGGCTGGTAGTGGCATTTACCAAGTTAAGGAAGCTATGATGCCAATTAGAAAAGAAGTGATAACACTCCCTATTTTACTGAGAATTTTAAGGCTCCCCACAAGCAGGTACTCATTTTCCATCTTTTATATTTCTAAAAGCACTCTGTAATTTCTCTCTCTTTTCCATTTTTCAACCTGTGAGAAAGAAATACTATTTTTTAACCAAGAGTGATCCTTCTGTTTGTGCTTTAATCGTACTCATTGTTTATCTTCTCTGGAGCTTTGATTTATCAAACATGGCCTTTAAAATTATTTGTCTCTCTATATATTTCTTTAATTTTTCATTTCCAACTATTTTCTTTCCCTCTGCCTGAAAATATGTTTCCAATGAGCAACAAGCAACCAAACCCCCTGATAAAAATAAACAAAAATGTACATTTCTCTGAATTTTGTTGCCCAAAAACCACTTATATTTTTATCACTTTCTTTCCATTATTTTTTTAGCAATCTTAGAAAGTGAATATACCCTTGGTGCCTTGTCTTCCACATAGTTGACTTATTTTGTATATTTAGAATTTTGTACCTAATGAAGCTGTCATTTCAAAGATCACTAAACAATTTTAACTAAAAATTTTATTTCATTCCGCTTCTATTCTGATTTCTAATGTTGACAGTTTTTCTTGAAACATTTTATTGGCCAGTGTTCATTATTTGCCTCTTAATTTTTTTCCTTCTCATTTTTTATTTGTTTTAAAGACAGATTTAGGATTTTGTAAGAAATTACTAAGTTAAATTTAAAATACCTGTCAAGTACTGAAGTAATGGAATAAATAATATTTTTAAAGTTCAATGTTTAAAACATATTTATATTGAAAATGACTGAGTTAGAAGAAATTAAATAATGTGGATATGCACCAGGAAGGGTTTAGGTAATGAAAGGTACTTCATTTCACCATAAGAAATAAAGACCATAGTTTGAAGTTAATGACCAGCGAAAGCCTTAGGTCTTGTAATAATTTTCCTAGCTCCAAAGTGTCATTATGCAGGAACCTTCTTTATGGTACTTAGCTGAAATAAACATATGGCAGTTGGAGAATTTTACTCTGTGACCCCAATGTTAAAAAGAAAGCACTCTTTAAAAAAAAAAAAAAAGCTTTTTGTTTTATATTGGATTATAGCTGATCAACAATTTTGTGATAGTCTCAGGTGGACAGCAAAGGGGATCAGCCATAGATATCAGTTCAGTTCAGTGCAGTAGCTCAGTTGTGTCCAACTCTTTGTGACTCCATGAACTGCAGCACTCCAGGCCTCCCTGTCCATCATCAACTCCCAGAGTTCACTCAGATTCACGTCCATCAAGTCAGTGATGCCATCCAGCCATCTCATCCTCTGTCGTCCCCTTTTCCTCCTGCCTATCCCTCCCAGCATCAGAGACTTTTCCAATGAGTCAACTCTTCACACGAGGTGGCCAAAGTACTGGAGTTTCAAAATCCCAGGGTTGATCACCTTCAGGATGGACTGGTTGGATCTCTTTGCAGTCTATGGGACTCTCAAGAGTCTTCTCCAACACCACAGTTAAGCATCAGTTCTTCGGTGCTCAGCTTTCTTCACAGTCCAACTCTCATATCCATACATGACCATTAGAAAAGCCATAGCCTTGACTAGACGGACCTTTGTTGGCAAAGTAATGTACCTGTATCCATTCTCCTCAAACTTCCCTCCCATCTAAGCTGCCACAAACATGAAGCAGAGATGGGAAAGAACAAAAGTTCCTAATAATTTGGTGACAGTGAAAATTCTGTTGACCTATTAAGGATAGCTTTTTTTTTTTTTTTAATAAAGTAAGATTAATCCTCTTGTCTGGCTGAACTGGAATTCTTTCAGTTGCAGACAGAGTCAAAATTCCATGTAAAAACTTCCTTCCTTGTAAACAAAGTATAGATAAACAACTGTGATATTTCACCTCAGATACAGCTATATGCCAATATTTAGGGGGAAAGATCTTAGATAATTTCTTCACTTTTAGATAACCTAAGTCCTTGAAAATAGCACTAATACCTCTGACTGACTGGGTATCTAAAACAGCAAAGTGAATACAAGTTTTAACAATGATAAGAGGTTTCTCAAAGAAACTAGTGTTTCCAGTTAAGCAGATACAGTTACTTTACTGAAAAGTCTAACAGTCACTGGCAGAACTTGGTTTGGGTCAGCCTCCAGCTACCTATTTTCTTTCGCAAATTTGTACCAAGTGTCTACCCATTTTCTTCTGTATGATCTCTGAACCTATATTACTTTATTTGAAATATGGAATCACTCAGACTCCATGTAAATTTTAGTGTATTAAGAAACAACAATCTGTATGAATAAATACAATGAATTTTCAGGATAAAATGAAATATCCACAAAAGAGGTTAAATTAAAAACAATGGAGAAAATAGAAAATATAATATCAAAAAACCATACAGAGGTAAAGCAGGCAGCTTCCCACTCATGCCACATGAGATGCCTTCATTAAAGTGCACTCTTTCTGGTTGGTATGAGCAGCCCAGATAGAGAAAGCAGAAACCATGAACTCTAAGGGAGCAGACACAAGCCAGGCAGAAGGCCCATCCGAATTCTCCAGACACATTCTCAGGCAGCTGTTGTTTCTGATGGAGTAGTGCAACCCACAGAGTTTGATGTCACATGACCTATAACTCTGCCCTTTCTGGTGGGCTATGTTGTTGTTCAGTCACTAAGTCATGTCCAACTCTGCAACCTATGGACTGAAGCATGCCAGGCTTCCCTGTCCCCCACTATCTCCCAGAGTTTGCTCCAGATCTAGTGGGCTATTCCAGTATGTGTTGGGTAGAGTATCACACTGTCTCCACAACCCCAAATATATATATATTTCCATTATATTGGAAAAGTGCATCTTTGCAAGTCTTTTCATCTGCATCATCACTAGCAATCATTTCAGATGCTTTTGTTCAAATTTATGGAACTTTCTTGAACTGGATATGGATACTCATACCAGAAATCTGTGCCAATTCAGGCTGCCATGTACATGGTAGAAATGAGGCTAAGCCTACAAATAATTACAAATGGTGTAGCACAGTGCCTATCCATCTGGCATTCAGAATGCTAGCCCATCCTCCTTCTCGGGCAGCTTCACCCTCAAGCTCAAACCACAGCACCCTACTCTCCCTGCACCTCCTCTGAGCACTTCCCTACAGAGCCTGCTTCCTCCATAACTTCCCCTCATCCATCTCCATCTGCACCCCTGTCCCAGGCTTGGCACTGGGCTGCCTCCTAAATTTCTGAATTCACTATTTCTTCTCTCTTACCTTCCTAACTTTCAAAGCCCTAGCTCTGACTACCTGCCAGATAGGAATTAAATGAAAGCCTTTGATTTCACTTCACTATGCTCTACATTTGTTTTCTTGGTGAACATATGAATTCTCTTACTCACAATCATTCTTATTCTATTGAATCCCAAGTTTGTTTACTGATGATCTAACTTATTCCTAGGATGCTAACCTTCATTTTTAGATAGGAATAACTTGCTTATACCACAATTTCAGAAATCTAACATTTAAATGGATTCACAATATCTATACTTAAACTTTTTAATTTTTTAAAACTTTTTTAACCCCTCCACATTTCCAAGATGCTAACTTGAAATCACAGTGATAAAGTTTGCATCTTCTTTCCTCTAACCTGACATATCTGCTTAGATATACTGTGTGTAAATCAATTCTGTGTTTCATTTATAGTTTTTTTCTTTTCATTATTACAGCCAAATTTGAGTTCAAGATTTTGTTTCCTCCTAATATATTGCCTTATTTAATATGACAATAGTTATCCAATAGGGTTCCCTCTTACTAACCTTGTGTCCTTCCCACTGCTTTATCTGCAAATCCCATGAGATGATGGTGCCTATCCCTGTTGTTCTCTTCATACTTCTCTCTCAATAAGTGCCTTTTCATTCCTATTCTACAGTTTGATAATATCACACTTTTGCCAAGAAGACTATACATTTTTTATTTGTAAGGCAATTAAAGAATAATTCTTACTCCTACATTTATTTGCCATAATCATCAAAGCTACTGTCATATCTGAAAATAAAACAACTTCTAAACTGTATTTTTTCCATTTTACAGATACATTCTCATTTAATTGTCAACAAATCTATGATATCAGTATATTCCCCTTGTTAAATGATAGAGCTGTAACTCAAAATGTTAGCTACTCAAGCCGCAAAAAATTATCCTTCAGGGTAGGGAGTGTAACTGATAATGGTTCCAGCTGATGGGCTCTGAAATCCATCTCTACTGTGCACCAAAGTCAGAGTTTCTAAGGGCTGTTCTTATCAATGACTGGGAGATACAGAACTCCTCAGACAAAACAACTTTGCTCAGAAACTGCCAATTTTGTAGAAATTTTCAGAGCTATACTGCAATCTAAATCCTTTCTTCTCTTTCTCTTTTACAGGTGGCAGACCTAAATCATGGTCTGACAATCTTTTTGACCTTTTCTGGCTCTCTCCTATTTTACTGAGTTTTGGTAAGCTCTAGCAGGGCTATATCTCTTTGTATATGCTTCTCAGAAGACCCAGAAAACACAATTCAGTTCACTTCAGTCGCTCAGTCATGTCCATCTCTTTGTAACTCCATGAGCTGCAGCATGCCAGGTCTACCTGTCCAACATCAACTCCTGGAGCCTACTCAAACTCATGTCCATTGAGTTGGTGATACATTCAAACTATCTCATCCTCTCTCGTCCCCTTCTCCTCCTGCCCTCAATCTTTCCCAGCATCAAGGTCTTTTCAAATGAATCAGCTCTTCGCATCAGGTGGCCAAAGTATTGGAGTTTCAGTTCCAACATCAGTCCTTCCAGTGAATATTCAGGACTGATTTCCTTTAGAATGGACTGATTAGATTTCCTTGCAGTCCAAGGGACTCACAAGAGTCTTCCTCAGCACCACAGTTCAAAAGCATCAATTGTTCGATGCCCAGCTTTCTTTATACTCCAACTCTCACATCCACACATGACTACTGGAAAAACCATAGCCTTGACTAGACAGAACATTGTTGGCAAAAAAAATGTCTGTGCTTTTTAATATGATGTCTAGGTCAGTCATAACTTTCCTTCCAAGGATTAAGCATCTTTTAATTTCATGGCTGCAGTCACCATCTGCAGTAATTTTGGAGCCCCCCAAAATAAAGTCTGACACTGTTTCCACTGTTTCTCTATCTATTTCCCACGAAGTGATGGGACCAGATGCCATGATCTTCGTTTTCTGAATGTTGAGCTTTAAGCCAACTTTTCAATTCTCCTTTCACTTTCATCAAAAGACTCTTTAGTTCTTCACTTTTTGCTGTAAAGGTGGTATCATCTGCATATCCAAGGTTATTGATATTTCTCCCGTCAATCTTGGTTCCAGCTTGTGCTTCTTCCAGACCAGGATTTCACATAATGTACTCTGCATATAAGTTAAATAAGCAGTATGACAACATACAGCCCTGACGTACTCCTTTCCCTATTTGGAACCAGTCTGTTGTTCCATATCCAGTTCCAACTGTTGCTTCCTGACCTACATACAGGTTTCTCAAGAGGCAAGTTCCCATCTCTCTCAGAATTTTCCACAGTTTGTTGCGATCCACACAGTCAAAGGATTTGGCATAGTCAGTAAAGCAGACATAGATGCTTTTCTGGAACTCTCTTGCTTAACTGATGACCCAGCGGATGTTGGCAATTTGATTTCTGGTTCTCTGCCTTTTCTAAAACCAGCTTGAACATCTGTAAGTTCACGTTTCACATATTGCTGAAGCCTGGCTTGGAAAATGTTGAGCATTACTTTACTAGCGTGTGAGATGAGGGCAATTGTGCTGTAGTTTGAGCATTCTTTGGCTTTGCCTTTCTTTGGAACTGGAATGAAAATTGCCTGTTACTCCAGGTGTTTCTTGACTTCCTACTTTTGCATCCCAGTACCTTATAATGAAAAGGACATCTTTTCTGGGGTGTTAGTTCTAAAAAGTCGTGTAAATCTTTATAGAATTGCTCACCTTCAGCTTCTTCAGTACTACTGGTCGGAACATAAACTTGGATTACCGTGATATTGAATGGTTTGCCTTCGAAACGAACAGAGATCATTCTGTTGTTTTTGAGATTGCATCCAAGGACTGCATTTTGGACTCTTTTGTTGACCATGATGGCTACTCTATTTCTTCGAAGGCATTCCTGTTCACAGTAGTAGATAAAATGGTCATCTGAGTTAAATTCACCCATTCCAGTCCATTTTAGTTCGCTGATTCCTAGAATGTCGACGTTCACTCTTGCCATTTCCTGTTTTACCACTTTCAGTTTGCCTTGATTCATGAACCTGACATTCCAAGGTTCCTATGCAACAATGCTCTTTACAGCATCAGACTTTGCTTGTCACTGATCACATCCACAACCAAGTGTTGTTTTTGCTTTGGCACCATCCCTTCATTCTTTCTAAACTATATCTCCACAGAGCTCCAATATCATATTGGATGAACTATTGGTGCCCAATATGATATGGAGATCAGTGGAGAAATAACTTCAGAAAGATGAACGCAGGTACACCGCTATTTAGAAGCTGCATTAAAACTGTACCCTAGAATATCTAGTTTCATAGTCAGTATAGTGACTATATTTCTATTCATCTTTAATCCACCACTCTCCATACAAACCAGGCTACTATCCATTTCCATTTCATTGTCTTCCGTTTTGAATGCCTTCCAATCTCCCTTTCAACATACGTTACCTTTCGAGACCTATTTCAAATACTACCTAGCCTTTGAAGCTTTTTAAAAGTAATATTTGGCCCTGGTTTGAATTCTGTCTTCATTGCGTCTCTACCTGTGCTCCTTTTATTAGTTTAGAGATTTTAGCATTTTGTGTAAGATAGTGCCAAACTATGTGTTGGGTACATTCTCATTTCTACAATTGATTTTCTATGTGATTTTATTTATGAGTCCATGTGACATGGTGCCTTCTGTGCTTCACTTTATTCAATCTGACAGTAAGCAGATATAAATAGAAATAATTTCTATGCTACAAAAGTAATCTTCATAGTGCTGAGATCTCATGAGATTTGAAAATATCAATTACAGCATTGTTTTAAAATAATGACTTTTATTCATTAGGATTTCTATAGCATTAATGAAATAATATGTCTGATGTTTGTGTGATATTATCAGTTATTAGATTCCTAAATGTAGTGATTTTTAACATTGATACATTTTTTTCTCTTTCTCCCCCACCTTCCCCCCATTCTCTCTCTCTTTCTTTCTGGGAGAAGAAATACCATATGTATCCATTTTTCTTTTTCTGCATTCAGTTGATGGGAATAGAAGAACACAATATTTCCTTCAAACATAGTTACAAGGATAAATTGATTTTTCTGAAAGTAATTTAGATCTAGGTATTAAGTATTTATAGTTACTAACATCACAAAAAGAAAGATGACTAGATGCTGGATCTCTTGATAGAATGTACAGCTATGGAATAATCTTGTCAAAAAATAAAATGTAGGAGAAATCTAATTTAGAAGACATCTTTAGATCCAAATGCTAATTTAATGATATAACAACTAATGAACATGTCAAGTGACACTATGGGGATGCAATCAGCACCTAGGTTCTTTTTTGCCACATTTAAATTGCAAGTGAGAAAAATAAAACTGAAGGTGATCCTTAGAGATTAAAGAAGAGTTAAACAACATATCGGCCAGTTGCAATGTGTGGTCTTTATTTTGATACTGATTCTAACAATTGTTAATAAAAATAACATATATGAGACAGTTGGGACTTTGAACATTTAGGCATATATTCAGTGATGTGAAGGAGCTGCTCTACATCATGTTTAAGTAATCACTGGTTTATGCTTTTATTTTTTAAGAGACAGTCTTTAGAGATATATATTAATATGCTTATTGTTTATGGGCTGTGGGTACACACTGCCTCATTGTGCCATTCTGTTTTCTATGTTTGAATGTAATAAACAGCCTAGTACAATTAATAAGATAAAGATAGTGTCTTATTGGAGAAGCAACAGAGGCTTACTACCCTTTCTGCTGATTTCTCACAGTCCATTTCTGCTTCTTTGTATTAGTCTGTAATACAGATTGGTCTGTGTTAGTTCCTACCACAGTAATGAGGCCTCAGAAAATAGTCATAAGCACTAGATCACAAGCTCCTGCTTGATTAGACATACGATGGTAATATTAAGTGAAAATAGGGATTAGAACAGCCAAGAGATTCAGAATCTTACCTGGATTTTGTCAAAATGTTTTATTCCTAGATGGAATCGTGAAATTACTGTCAGAAAGTTTTTGTAGTGAGTGAAAATTCAAGATGAAGATGCTGAATGATTTTAGGAAATAGTATTCTCAAGACTGATATATGTCCACTTTACCATAAAGATAAAACTGCTAAACAGACCAGGATAGCTGTGATAATAGCCAAAACAGCCCATTTCTATTAAATAAGGCCAGGAATATATTGAGTAAATTTTTTTGCTTATCTCACATTTCAGACTCAAGGAATACAATTTCTGTTATTTTATTTTCATGTGTTTAGGTGCACAGGGCAGAGCTTGTTTATCACTGCATCTCTCCACCAGCACAATTTTGTAACACATCAGTTCAGTTCAGTCGCTCAGTCATGTCCAACTTTTTGCGACCCCATGAATCGCAGCACGCCAGGCATCCCTGTCCATCACTAACTCCCAGAGTTCACTCAGACTCACGTCCATAGAGTCAGTGATGCCATCCAGCCATCTCATCCTCTGTTGTCCCCTTCTCCTCCTTCCCCCAATTCCTCCCAGCATCAGAGACTTTTCCAGTGAGTCAACTCTTTGCATGAAGTGGCCAAAGTATTGGAGTTTCAGCTTCAGCATCATTCCTTCCAAAGAAATCCCAGGGCTGATCTCCTTCAGAATGGACTGGTTGGATCTCCTTGCAGTCCAAGGGACTCTCAAGAGTCTTCTCCAACATTCCAGTTCAAAAGAATCAATTCTTCGGTGCTTAGTCTTCTTCACAGTCCAACTCTCACATCCATACATGACCACAGGAAAAACCATAGCCTTGACTAGATGGACCTTAGTCGGCAAAGTAATGTCTCTGCTTTTAATATGCTGTCTACGTTGATCATAACTTTTCTTCCAAGGAGTAAGCATATAGTTGGTACTTAATAAATATTTATTAAATAGATAAATTCATATGGCTTTTACCTTATATTGCATTCACTGCATTTTATTTTTTTTAATTGAAGGATATTTGCTTTACAGAATTTTGTGGTTTTCTGTTATACATCCACAAGCATCAGCCAACTGTAGATACATGTGTGGCCCCTCTTTCCTGAACCTCCCTTCCATCTCCCTCCCCACCCACATTTCTAGATTGTCACAGAGCCCGTTTGAGTTCCCTAATACATACAGCAAATTCCCATTGATTATCTATTTTGCATATGGTAATGTAAGTTTCCATGTCACTCTCTCCATGCACCTCACCTTCTCCTTCCCTCTCCCCATGTCCATAAGTCTATTCTCTATGCCTGTTTCTCCACTGCTGCCCTGAAAATAAATTCATCAGTACCATCTTTCTAGATTCAATACGTACATGAGTCACTGTACAATATTTATCTTTCTCTTTCTGACTTACTTCACTGTGTATAATAGGCTTTATGTATGTTCACCTCATTAGAATTGACTCAAATCTATTCTTTTTTATGGCTGAGTAGTATTCCATTGTATACATGTACCACAGTTTCTTTATCCATTCATCTGTTAATGGATATCTCAGTTGCTTCCATGTTCTCACTATTATAAATAGTGCTGCAATGAATATTGGAGTATCTGTCTTTTCCAGTTTTGGTTTCCTTAGAGTATGTGACCAGTAGTGGGATTGCTGGGTCATATGGTGATTTATTGCTAGTTTTTTAAGGAATCTCCATACCATCTTCCATAGTGGCTGTATGAATTTACATTCCCACCAGAAATGCAATGGGGTTCCCTTTTCTCCAGACCTTCTCCAAAATTTACTGTTTGTAGACTTTTAGATGATGTCCATTCTGACTGGTATGAGGTGCTATCTCATGAGTTTTGAATTGTATTTCTCTAATAATGAGCGGTGTTGAGCATCTTTTCATGTGTTTGTTAGCCATCTGTATTTTCTTTGGAGAAATATCTGGTTAGGTTTTTTCCCCACTTTTTGATTGGGTTGTTTTTCTAATATTGAATTGTATGAGCTGGTTATATATTTTGGAAATTAATTCTTTGTCCATTGTTTCTTTTGCTATTATTTTCTCCCATTCTGAGGGTCTTTTCACCTTGCTTATAGTTTCTTTTCCTGTGCAAAAGCTTTAGTTTAGTTAGGTCCCAAATTGTTTATTTTTGGTTTTATTTCCATTACTCTAGGAGGTGGGTCCTAGAAGATCTGCTTTGATTTATGTCATCAAATCATTGCATTTTAACTTAGCATACTTCTGAAGGATTCAGGATTCTAAATAGTGAGCTGTTAGTTAAATGCAATAGTTGGCTTCATCAGTTTTATACTAATAATCATGAGCCTCCGTGTGAAGCATGCATTTTCTAAGTCTATTGCATACTCCAAGGCTGTAGCCTATCAGGAGTATATAGCATCACACCGTGTTAAAAAAAAAAGAAAAAAAGAAGAAGAAGAGTGTAGGCTTAAATCCCAGCTCAAGATAATCTTACCACATGAACCTATTTGCTCTTTCCCAAAGGTGACAGCTTTTTGTCTTCCATGTATTTGCATATTCTATTCCCTCTTCCTTGAATGATCTTTTTCCTTGTTTCCCTGGCTAACTGTTACTTTTTCTTGAAGATTGAACTCAACCCTGCCTCCTTCAGGAAGCCTTCTCTAAGTATCCCTGGCCTGGATGAGATAATGCCTATTTTTCTGTACTGAGACACTTTAGGCTTGCCAGCATAGGGCTTACAGCCCTACAACATAATCATCTATATATTTCTCCTCTAGTCTTGATTACTTCTTGTACTTCTACTCCATCTCATCTCAGAACACACACACACACATCACTCATTCAATTATATATATATATAGACTCTTTGATAGCTCAGTTGGTAAGGAATCCACCTGCAATGTAGGAGACCCTGGCTTGATTTCTGGGTCAGAAAGATCCACTGGAGAAGGGATAGGCTACCGACTCCAGTATTCTTGGGCTTCTCTCTCATCTGGTAAAGAATCTCCCTGCAATGCGGGAGACCTGGGTTCAATCCTTGGGTTGGGAAGACTCCCTGGATAAGGGAAATGCTACCCACTCCAATATTCTGGCCTGGAGAATTCCATGGACTGTATAGTCCATGTGGTAGCAAAGAGTTGGACATTACTGAGCTACTTTCAGTTCACTTCAAGAGTAAGGACTGTGCCTACTTCTTTGTATCCTCAGTGCCTAAAATAATGGATAGTACACAACTGATGCTCAATATTTCTTCACAGTAGTTGACATGACTTAAAATTAAATAATTGTTTGAAGTTGTTGTTAAACTTTTGCTTCCCATTTAAGTGGAAAAATGTTATTTGTCCTGAGATAAAACAAACATATACCTCAAAGTGATATGGCTTCCATTGGTAATGAAAGGAGAGTCACGTTTACAAGCAGTTTGACATCACAATTACTTGGCATGATTTAGGCAGCATCAGAAGGACGTAGCCTTCCTACTCATAAATAACATTCTGGCTGTGACACAATGCCTGACTCAATATGTCTTCACAGTAGTTGACATGACTTAAAATTAAATAATTGTTTGAAGTTGTTGTTAAACTTTTGCTTCCCATTTAAGTGGAAAAATGTTATTTGTCCTGAGATAAAACAAACATATACCTCAAAGTGATATGGCTTCTATTGGTAATGAAAGGAGAGTCACGTTTACAAGCAGTTTGACATCACAATTACTTGGCATGATTTAGGCAGCATCAGAAGGACGTAGCCTTCCTACTCATAAATAACATTCTGGCTGTGACACAATGCCTGAAATAACCATAATTATTCATTCCTATGGTTTTGAGTAATAAATACTGCTGTTACAGTAAAAAGTTAACTTACAGAAGAAACTTGGTGATAGTTTCTCAGGAAGCATGACACTTAAATAATGAACATGAGTCAGATAAATTTGAAAAGAGTAAATTAATTCCAAATACATAGAGAATAGTTCTATGGTAACCCAAGAGCATCATGAGATCACAACTCTAATAAGCTGTTTCTGGATTATAATATGTTAACTATAAACTCACCAATTTCCCCTAGTACCAGTTCTGAGTAGAACCCTCTTAGTAACGCTAGTGACAGGAGGTGAACAACAGGTTATTCTAGAATTTCCTAAAGTTCTATCAATCAAATACTACTTTCCTAATTTTGCCATATCTGGATGGCATCTTTGAAGCTGAAACTCCAATACTTTGGCCACCTGATGCAAAAAGCTGACTCATTTGAAAAGACCCTGATGCTGGGAGGGATTGGGGGCAGGAGGAGAAGGGGAAGACAGAGGAAGAGATGGTTGGATGGCATCACCAACTCAATGGACACTAGTTTGGGTAGACTCTGGGAGCTGATGATGGACAGGGAGGCCTGGTGTGCTGTGGTTCATGGGGTCGCAAAGAGTCATTCACAACTGAGCCACTGAACTGAACTGGGTGTCATCTTTACTATTATCTAATATTTATATTTATATTGAAGGACTTCACTGGTGGCTCAGATGGTAAAGCATCTCCTTACAATGCAGGAGACCTAGGTTTGATCCCTGGGTCAAGAAGATCCTCTGGAGAAGAAAATGGCAACCCACTCCAGTACTCTTACCTGAAAAATCCCATGGATGAATGAGCCTGGTAGGCTAAATAAAGTCCATGGGGTCACAAAGAGTTGGACATGACTGAGCGACTTCACTAATATTTATATTGAAATTTATTCACCTTTTAAAATTAAATGCCTATGATATTCTCAGTCTTAAAAATCACCTCTGTGATATCTTGAGTTAAATGCACTACTTCTTTTTCCTAATACACATTAAGATAATAATATAACTACTGAAATAATTGAATTCACCTGGGCATCTTAAGTTCAGAAACAATTAATAAATTATCTTTTGAAATTAGGTTGACCAGCTTTCATACTGTATCTAAAATTTACTTGCTGTATCTTCAGACAATTTATTTCAAACTCAGATTCAATTAATTTTTTAGTAAAACAGGGTCAATAATAATGCCTGCATTTCAGAGTTCTGAGGATAAAATATAAAAATGACTGTAATGTATTTAGCACACTGTATGTCTTGAGAATATAGCTGATGTTCAGTAAAGGCTAAAGCTTATTTGTAACTTAATCATCAATAGCAATGTCTCAAATATTATGCAGCCTTATTCTCACAGAATTCTAAATACTGTACTTTGACATTGCCTGATTTGTACTTGAGACCTGGAAGCAGTATATGGTATCATCTCCATTTTATTAAGTCATATTTTACTGAAGCAGAAATAAGCTAACCTATGGATTCCCAATAGTTCATGATTAGACTGTTTCTCTGTTTAGTTTGTGTGTGTGTGTATGTGTGTGTGTGTGCGTGAACACACGTGCGCGTGTAATCAAGGTTGATTTGAATCATTGTATAACCAAAGATTTAAGTAATAATTGGTTATAGATGGGTTAAACTATCCAAAGTAGCAAAATAAATCACTGGAAACATTTCTATCTGGAAAAGTATTAAATTAAACAGTAACAGGCTCACAGACATGAGAATAAAACTTGTGGTTACCAAGGGGAAAGGGAAGGTAGGAGGGACAAATTAGGGGTATGGGATTAACACACAAACTGCTATATATTAAATAGGTAAGCAACAAGGATTTACATGTTAGCAGAATTATACCCATTACCTTCTAACAACCTGTAATGGGATATAATCTGTAAAAATACTGAATCACTATGCTGCATACCTGAAATGGAATACTTTGGCCAACTGACTCACTGGAAAAGACTCTGATGCTGGGAAAGATTGAGGCAGGAGAAGAAGGGGACGACAGAGGAGGAGAAGGCATCACCAACTCAACGGATGAGTTTGAGTAAACTCTGGGAGTTGGTGATGGACAGGAAAGCCTGAGGTACTGCAGTCCATGGGGTCACAGGGACACAACTGAGGAACTGAATTGAACTGACACAATATTGTATATCAACTATATTTTTTCAATAAAAAATTATGCAAAACTTAAACTTCATAAACACTACCAGACAGATACATAAAAATATGAGATTTGAAAAAGAAAGAGATGAGGAGAAGGAGAGAGTAGAAAGAGTCTCTGTGTAAGATTCTACTAACACAGGTTTACTTAAGCAATACAGATACTTTTTTGGCTTCAGGAAAGTGATACACTGACATACAGACTAACTTTAAGAAGCCTGGGATAGCAGAAGGAAATGAACCAATTTACTCTAGCAACTTAGAAAGTCAGTTTTTAAAATTTTAAATAATCAACTTTATTTGTGTGAATTTGTCTAACATCATCACTGTTATAGAAAAAAAGAGCTACATTCAGAGCATAATCTCAAATTAGAATTGAACAAATGGGAGCTACTATTTTAAAGTTTAAAGCTTTAAGTCATAATATTTTAATAGTATCAGAACCTCTAAATTTTAAACATTCAGGTTTGTTGAGTCTAGTCTATTGAGCCCAGTCTCAACAAGTAACATTCTAACATCTGCGGCCCAGTTCCCACACATCACCGCTTCATTTAGCTTTTCAGTTTTGCAACATGTGGTTCATGCGTCTTTACACCTCTGCATAAAATGAGCTAGCCTGCCCTTTTAACTATTTATGTCTCTTGATATTTTTGTCACTCAGTATATATTATTTAAAGCTGAAGATAGTAGTTTTCAAATATCTATCTGTGGAATATAGCATACATTGGCTATTTGGATAAATTGAAACCTGATTATTTATAATAATAATTAGTAGTAGTAATAATTATTATCAATATTATTATATATTATAATATATTTGGGGGGGGTACCAAGTTACTTTATCTGAAGGAATGGTACTAAAGAAAGAACTTACGTAGATGTTTTGTTACAAATTATAGAAAAGGTGAAGGTAACCCAAATCCGCATGCACTGCCTTGGTGACCAGGGACGCCACCCCTGTGGCTGTGGGAAGCTGGCCTGAGGCTCAGCTCTCACTGTGTCCGGGCTGTGCTTGCAAGGAGGTACTCTGCCCTGCCAGATCCAGGGGGCCCCATCTTGTGCAGGGTGGTTGTGCGGTCACCCAATTCTTCCACCTGTTCATTCAAGCAGTGAGTCTCAATGAAATCACATAGACGGGGATCATATTTTCAGTGGCCAGTTTGTGCAGTTCCGGTAGTGACTGACTCACACTTCTTTCCAAGCACAGCTCATATTCCACTGCCTTCTGCCCATCCTCCCAGTCATCACGGTCTGGTTTCTTGACATCCTGAAGGAAGAGCCAGCTGCCTCGCCGGTTCTGCAGCTTCGTCAGTTTCTCAGCATGTTCCCTCTCCTCACGAGATTGGTGAAGAAAGTATTTGGCAAAGTTCCTCAAAGTCACATCATTGCGGTCAAAATAGGACGACATGGACAGGTAGACATAGGAGGCAGAGAGCTCCAGGTTGATCAGGCGGTTGATGGTGGCCTCCAAGTCCTGGTGGTAGTTCCGGAGCACCTGCGAGGCGGATGCAGTCGTCATGGTAGGCGGCTGAGGAGGGGCGGTGGTGGCCGTGGTGATGGCTGCGCAGCGCTGGAGTGGCGGCAGGGACCATGGACCAGTGGGACGGAGGGCGCTGTCAGATGGTGATGAAGGTTGACTCGTATTATATATGTGTGTGTGTGTGTGTATGTGTGTGTGTGTGTGTGTGTGTGTGTGTGTGTGTATGACATGACATGACATTGAAGTTGCTCAGTCGTGTCCGACACTTTGCAACCCCCTGGCCTGTAGCCTACCAGGCTCCTCCATCCATGGAATTTTCTAGGCAGGAATACTGGAGTGGGGTGCCATTTCCTTCTTCAGGAGATCTTCCCAACCCAGGGATCGACCTGGGTCTCCTGCATTGTAGGGAGAGCTTTATCGTCTGAGCCACCAGGGAGTCCATATATTGCAGCCATGAAATTAAAAGACACTTACTCCTTGGAAGGAAAGTTATGACCCACCTAGATAGCATATTCAAAACCAGAGACACTACCAACAAAGGTCCATCTAGTCAAGGCTATGGCTTTTCCAGTGGTCATGTATGGATGTGAGAGTTGGACTGTGAAGAAAACTGAGTGCCAAAGAATTGATGCTTTTGAAGTGAGGTGTTGGAGAAGACTCTTGAGAGTCCCTTGGACTGCAAAGAGATCCAACCAGTCCATTCTGAAGGAGATCGGCCCTGGGATTTCTTTGAAAGGAATGATACTGAAGCTGAAACTCCAATGCTTTGGCCACCTCATGCGAAGAGTTGACTCATTGGAAAAGACCCTGATGCTGGGAGGGATTGGGGGCAGGAGGAAAAGGGGACAACAGAGGATGAGATGGCTGGATGGCGTCACCAACTCGATGGACATGACTTCGAGTGAACTCTGGGAGTTGGTGATTGACAGGGAGGCCTGATGTGCTGCGATTCATGGGGTTGCAAAGAGTTGGACACGACTGAGTGACCGAACTGAACTGATATGTATATATATATATATAATCTTTGTGTTTCTCTTAAGGTGAAAAGAAAAACTGAGTTCAGCCACGTTTCTACATTCAACTCTTGTTCTTTCTCATCTTTTTCTTGTAATAATTTATCCTTCTTTGTCTTTAGTTTTGGAGTTTTTTCCTTTTTGTTTTTCCTCACCTTGTACTTTCCTGGGTGTCTTGTGCTTGCATATCTTCTAAACTGAATCCATCACTACTGCAGAAAGTAAATCCTTTATAAAACACTAGAGTTTTGCAAAGAATTTCTTTTTACAACTTTTCTATATAAACATCATGATATTTGTCAGAAAAAATTAATACAGGAAACTGAGTGAAACAAGTCTACTGAATAATAACAAAGTAAACATTAGGCTTCTTCATCTTGGAAGCATAATTTAAACAGTGACCAGTATTTATTTCATAAATACTTATTGAGTACCTTTTATATTTCAGATCTTGTATGGGTTTTGATATAGAACAGGAACAAAGGAAAACAATTCCTCTTCTCATGGAGCTTACATTCAAGTATCAGTAGAAAGTATGTTATTAAGGGTCAAGGTTTAGAAGGCTTAACGTGTATATAATTGGAAACAGGGGTATTTGAAAAGAAAAGAATACAAATTTAGGAATATAAAAGTGGACATATAACTATTTAGAACAAGAAATTCACAAAATTAAAAAAAATTAAATCTTGTACATGCCACAGGCATTATAAAATTCAGGAAAGTAATAAATTATTTCTACTAATAAACTGACATACCAATATAATACTTTTTTCCTAAAATGTTAGTTGTACATTTTTATAGCTTCTTCATACATCTTTGACTTTATACAATCTTCTGTAGAGAATAGGAAAAAAAAAACAAAACCTTAGACTTTTTGTCTACATGATTGAAATACTTATTAGTTATAGTTTAGAAAAGTTTCCAGTTTTGCAGCTCACCAAGAAATGTAATGTTGAAGTGCAATTTATTATAAAAGGATGAAAAATACATGATTCTTTACACACTGACATACTCTATGGTATACCTACAGCTTTGTCCTCTAAAAAACTAAAAATTCTAATCATTTCTATATCATACAAATGCATTTATAGTAATATAATTTCTTCACTGAATAAGCAGAAGGGAGAACTGAGTCTTCTCCTTAAATATTTACCTGTTTCTCCTCCATAGCCCACATATTTCTAGTGTCAAGTACTGTAGGACTCATTCTTCTCACAATATGATTCTTAAACATGCACTGTTGGAGACCAGCACTAACTTAACCCTTCATGAAAGGGAATGTGAATCACATACATAAATCTCATTAAGCCTAAACTAAATGTATCTCCAATGCAATTTCCTCTTAATTGAATTCACCCTTAATTGAATTGGATTCTGGGCCATGAGGGGACATGTGCTCAAAGGAAAGTCAGAGTGGAAATAGGCAGTTGTCTTATGCAATTGTGGCTAAAATTGTCTTTTGCAAATTTTACAAAAGCAATGCTAGAGCTCTTCTTGGAGCTTTGGAATAGGCTTGAGCAAGAGAGAGGCTCCCGGATTTCAGCTACATTAGATTTACAGTAATTCTGTTTCTGTGGTCACAAATGAATTGAACAAAACTGTTTCACTTCTCTAGAGATGACATTTTCAGAGACACAGTGTTAATCTTACCTGTTCAAGGTAAACACAGTCAGATCAAGGTTAACAGAATCTTTTGGTTAACTTAGCATTTTGCTGTGGGGAGCTCTCTGGAATTGATTGTGTATGACTCTCTTGCATGAGAGGAAGAAGATACAGAATTATCCTCCATCCATAGCCTCCACTGGGGTAATGCCCCACTTGGTTTCTATTGTCATATATTTGCAGCCACTGTTGCTAGATGTGGTGTCCAATTTTATTCTACATTCACTATCTGAAACTGCTCCGAACCTAGTGGCTTTCTTTCAGTCACCTTCAAGGTTCCTTCAAATGCTGTAGAAATAATTCAGGTATTTCCCTTTTCCACAGAGGGAGGTGCTGCCCCTAATATGCTGCCTGAGAGTCTACTCACCATTCCCATCTCTCAACACTTGCAATTCCATTTCTGTATCATCTCAATTGAAGAAGTTGTCTAAGATGCTAGTAAGTCTTTCTAGTCTGCTCTGAGATATTGTATATGCTTTTGGATTCCCAGTCACCTCTTAGAGTTTCTAATACCTTTGCTCCTCTAATTCTTGGCCCAGAAGTTGGGGCACTGAGTCCTCATCTATTTGAATAGTAGTTTTACTATTCAAATCAACTTTCTTTCAGAGGCAAGTCACATTTTTATCTCCTTTTAAAATAGATCTAGTTTTTAGGAAGCATCCTACATTCTTTCCAAGTCTGCCTATGTCTAACAGTTAAGATTTAAGAAATTAAAAATCAATTTTTCTGTGAATCATCTACTTTTGTAATTGAAAGTTCTTATTCAGGATATGTTTCTCTGCCATTAATTAAAAAGTATATGTGGGCAACTCAGTGGATTTCTCTTTCTGGATATTAAATACTTTTCCAATTAGGTGATGAATGACACTGGAGCAATTAGTGGGGTGTCTTGGGACCATAAAACAGTGTGGCCATAAAAATGCCTCTATTTAAAATTTCCAAGCCTTATCCTGTTAAGACTAATAGTGATGAAAATGAGCAGTTTTACCAAATGCCGTATGGCTAGATTGCATCACCGACTCGATGGAAGTGAGTTTGAGTGAACTCCCCAGGAGATGGTGATGGACAAGGAGGCCTGGTGTGCTGCGATTCATAGGGTCACAAAGAGTTGGACACAACTGAGCAACTGAACTGAACTGAACTGAATATATTACATTTTTTACAAGGAGATATCTTTTAAAATATTTCAACAAGTAAAAACCATGGCGATACATTTTAAATGTATAACATAAAATACTACTTCAACTGCAGAATAATATGGAAAAGACTTGTTTTATCAAAATTAAAATAATTTTGTTCTTATTGTAAAGTCATTTCACATTTATTTTTAAAACCTCATGTAATAAATTGCATTTAAAATTGCCCATACTGAAAGCTAATGCTAGTATTTAATATTCTTATTCAAAACTTGAAGAATTGCTTATTCCAAGAGCTAGTATAGGCAGAAAATGAAAATAAATGTAAAAGTTCTTAACAGCAGTTTACAGATGAAGGTAATGGGTCTATAAATGGAAAATGGAATTATTTTACCATAGGTAATAGCTATTATGACTTTCCTTCAGCTTCTATTGACTTTGTAGTCTTGTGCTGACCCACAGTAAGCATAAAATGGTTAATAAGCAAAACTCTGAGGATAACTTGAACTGGAAATTGCCCCAAACTTCAGGGTAGTTATTATAACTCTTCCACTGTCGCAGGCAAAGATAAAATGAAGAGAGAAAGTATGAAGGCAGTGCATTGAGATACAAAAGAAAAAATCCTGGGAAACATGTCAGTGATCTTGGGCCACTTTGGGAAATACACTTTAGAGGACAAGCATTTTCGTATTTCAGTGTTACACAAGTCTCCAGAGAAGTAGCAAATTAGGAAAGGCAGTAAACTGAGCTTTAGCAAGAGAGTTGATGTCAACTCTGAACTCAAAGTTTGAATTTTGAACAGTTGCAAACAACAGCATTGAGATAATATTTCTCACACATTCATATTTGCTGTTGCTCAATCACTAAGTCATGTCTGACCCTTTGCAATCCCATGGACGGAGCACACCAGGCTTCCCTGTCCTTCACTATCTCCTGAAGTTTGTTCAAACTCATGTCCATTAGGTTGGTGATGCCATACAACTATTGCAACCTCTGTCTCCCCCTTCTCCTCTTGTCCTCAATCTTTCTCAGCTTCAGGGTCTTTCCAGTGAGTTGTATTTCACATCAGGTTGCCAAAGACCTGGAGCTTCAACTTCAGCTTCATTCTTCCCAATGAATATTCAAGGCTGATTTCCTGTAAGATTGACTGTTTTGATCTCCTAGCTATCCAAAGGGCTTTTAAGAGTCCTCTCCAGCACCACAATTCGAAAGCATCAATTCTTCAGTGCTCAGCTTTTTTCATGGCCCAACATTCACCTCCACATATAACCACTGGAAAAACCATATAAAAGCCCAGAAACTCAAATATGCCTACTCCAAAATAGTCTAGAATAACATGTGCAATAACAAACAAGTCTTGTTGTGATGATAGTTAAGACAGGACATCAAATAATCCTTTTAACTTCAACCAGTTTTGGGTGCTAAGAGCTCCTTATGTGAACTTAAAATCAGTATCACATACTATGAAACATTTATAGGATAAAAAACATAGGATAAATGAAAAATATAAGTAAACTTCAGAGAATAATGCATAGAAGAGAGATGCAACTTAACATTTTTGTGGAAAATATCAGAAAGAAAGTGTTACTTGAACAGAACTTGAGAGTTGGAAAGGACTGACAACTAAAATACATTAGAAGTCTTTCAAAGCAGAAATTACAAAATTAAACTGTACAGATGAATGTACTGTGTTGTGAAATAAAAGATACATGGCAGACAGTGAGAAAGATAGGTAAGATGAGTCAAGAAACTTTTGTATCAGTTCATTTCAGTTCAGTCGCTCAGTCGTGTCTGACTCTTTGTGACCCCATGAATCGCAGCATGCCAGGCCTCCCTGTCCATTCCAGAGTTCACTCAGACTCATGTCCATCGAGTCAGTGATGCCATCCAGCCATCTCATCCTCTGTCATCCCCTTCTCCTCCTGCCCCCAATCCCTCCCAGCATCAGAGTCTTTTCCAATGAGTCAACTCTTCGCATGAGGTGGTCAAAGTACTGGAGTTTCACCTTTAGTATCATTCCTTCCAAAGAAATCCCAGGGTTGATCTCCTTCAGAATGGACTGGGTGAATCTCCTTGCAGTCCAAGGGACTCTTAAGAGTCTTCTCCAACACCACACTTCAAAAGCATCAATTCTTCGGCGCTCAGCCTTCTTCACAGTCCAACTCTCACATCCATACATGACTACTGGAAAAACCATAGCCTTGACTAGACAGACCTTTGTTGGCAAAGTAATGTCTCTACTTTTTAATAGTAAAAGAAGTTAGTGTTGAGTCGAGATTTTACTCTTAGACCTGATCCTAACTTTCTGGTTGTTGTTAGGCAAATCTCTTGTCTGTACCTCATTTTCTTTCTTTGTAAAATTATGTTAAACATGGCATTTCTAAAATTTGATGTACATGATAATAAAAACTAAAATGTATTAAATATTCTATAAGCATAGCATGTTTTTAGCATCCATTTCACACCTGCAATTTTATGAGGCAAACTTATTATTCTCATTTTGGACATAGCAAAATTGCTCATTGAAAAAATTATTCAAGCTTATTTTGTAGCTAGTTGACTAGGAAAAATATAGGGAAAACAGAAAATTTTACAGAAAATGAGTTAGGGTACTGTGTATAAGAAACAGTATATAATGCTGGAAGTTTTGCAGGGAAGCAATCCATTAAGGAGATCAAACCAGACAATCCTAAAGGAAATTAGTCCTGAATATTCATTAGAAGGACTGATGCTGAAGCTCCAATACTTTGGCCTCCTGATGTGAAGAACCGCAAAGGTCTTTTCTTTTCATTGGAAAAGACTCTGATGCTGGGAAAGACGGAAGGCAGGGGGAGATGGGGATGACAGAGGATGAAATGATGAGATGGCATCACTGACTCAATGGACATGAGTTTGAGCAAGCTCTGGGAGTTGATGATGGAGAAGGAAGACTGGCTTGCTGCAGTCCTTGGAGTCACAAGAGTTGGACATGACTGAGCGACTGAACTGAATCCGTTAAGAACATATTCTAGAAATCAACTTATGAATTGATATGAGATCAGAATTAAAAGTTAAAGGAGGGAACACAGAAGAAAGAATTAGCTTAGGAGACATTTCAATGAGTATTACTGAAAAATAGTTATGGATATAAAAAGGAAGACTGGTAGAATATAGCTTTGGAGTCAGGAATGCCTAAACTCTGACATTTTCTCTCTGGATCTTCAAACTTAGTTTCCTCACTTGTAAAATAAGAGTCAGAATAACTACCATGTTAGTTATTCGAAGACTGAAATTAAATATCATACAGTGTGCCAGTGTTGAATTTCTTAATTGCTAACTTATTAACATCATGTGATGACAGGTTTGGAGTTTTCATCAAAGCATATTATTGAGTTACTAATGATACCACTTATTATGTATAGTATCAACAATAAACATTTACTGAGCATCTCTTGTAAATAGTCTACTGCTAACTTTGGGAAAATACAAATAAGCATGTGATGCTGATGCTTTATATTAATGTTTCACAATCCTTTAGCAAAAATAAGAAAAGTAGGACTTCCCTGGTGGCTCAGCAGTAAGGACACCACCTGCCAATGCAGGAGATATGGATTTGCTCCCTAATCAGGAAACATGCCACAGAGCAACTAAGCTCATGTGCCACAACTATTGAGCCGGTGCTCTAGCGCCCAGGAGCCACAACTACTGAAGCCCAGGCTCTGCAACAAGAGAAGCCGCTGCAATGAAAAGACCACATGCTGCAACTAGAGAGTAGCCCCTGCTCACCACAAGTAGGGTAAAGTCCAGGCAGCAGCAAAGATCCAGCACAACTAAAAGTAAGTAAAACTAAAAGAAAGAACAACAAAAAAAAGTACATAAAGAGAAAACTAAAAGTAAAACCCCTATGTAATAATGCAATAAGAGAATTACAGGGTACAATAAGGATTGAGAAATTAGGAAGCTTATTTCTGGCTAAGGGATGAGAAGTATAAAACTATGATCTAACTCTTAAAAAACAAGTTGAATTTCAACATACAGAGTTGAGATCATACCACATTTTTGGACTAGAGTGGAAAAGAATACGTTATTAGAAAAAGGGCAAGGATACTCCGGTTAAGGTGGTACGTGTATACTGAGAGAATAATAGAGGAAAAGTTATGCATGGTTTATAGTGATTTTGAGTGATAGCTGGCTCAGAGGTTAAAGCATCTGCCTGCAATGCGGGAGACCTGGGTTTGATCCCTGGGTTGGAAAGATTCCCTGGAGAAGAAAATGGCAACTCACTCCAGTATTCTTTCCTGGAGAATCCCATGGACGGAGGAGCTTGGTGGGTTACAGTACATGGGGTTGCAAAGAGTCAAACACAACTGAGCGACTTCACTTTCACTTTCACTTGAGTGATAAACCAACATTGAATTTTATTCTTCAAGAAGCAGGGAGGGAGGTGACGTTTTTGAAAACAAAATGACACAATGAAATTGGTGATGTAAAGAAATTAACAAACTAAAAAACTGTAGTACTGGGGCATGGTAATATAATAACCAATGCATTCAAGAGTAAAAGAAATGTGTCTATTTTTACCCATACACTTTAAAACAGGGATCCTTTATTTGAGGAATAATTCACCCCTCACACTTGTGTTCTCTCTAAAGAATGATCTGGTTTCTCCTTTATGACCAATTGTTTCTAAGGGTAAACCCAGAGTCCCAGAGGACTTCTAAGGAAGAGTGAAGTTTACAAAGTAAACCAGGGGTGTGGTGAGATAGGTACAAATGCATTTTTGTGGATAGTATTTTGTTAAATGGGGATTTTTTTTTCTTTTTCTTTTTGAAACTCTTAGGCCACCAGTGTCCTCTACTGTTCTAAAAACATGTTATTCTGATGAGCACAGACCTAGAAGGAATGTAGATGAATTTCTCAGAAATTCTAGAATTTCTGAATTTCTCAGAATTTCTCTAGAAATTCGTCTTATCTTTCAGTAGTTCTGTAATAATTGACAGGCTGCATAATTTCTCTATACTCTGATATTATCATCTTTACAACAGGGATAATGGGGACTTCCCTGGTGGTCCAGTGATTAAGACTCCATGCTTCCAATGCACAGGGGCTGGGTTGGGTTCCTGGTTGAGGAACTGAACTGAAATGAAGAACATGCTGAAGTGAAGAACAAAGATCCTGCAACTAAGACCCAATGCAGCCAAATAAATAAATATTATTAAAAAAATGAAATGGGGATAATAATAGTTCACAGGGATATTTTGAAGCCTGAATAACAAAATGCACTGCATCACAGTAAATGTTACATGGTATTTAGCTTCTGTTGTCATTAGTATCAATTATTTTTAGGTCGAATTCATTGTAATAGCTCAAGAGCTTAGCAGAAGAACTAAAAAAGTTGAGGGAAAAAAAAGAATAATGACAGGGGTGAGACAGTTAAGATAATATGAAAAAATTATAAAAGAATAATAGCCCTTGAACTCAGAGAATTGCAGAAACAAAAACCTGTGGGGCCAGTCCCTCAAATCTACTAGTCCTAAAATCAGTGAAAATAAAAGCATGTTATAGGAATAAGTGCTTTGAAATTGAGCCATAGATATGGAGTTACTGTAGGATGTAGCACCGTCAGTTTGCTGAAAAATCAAATAGAAGTAACAGACAGTGGAAGAGTCTTGAATAATACCTAGATATATAGAATGCATTAAGAACAAAACAGAAAAGAAAAAATGAGACCAGAGGATTAAATGAAAACTAAAAATATACTATTTTAAAGCCCAAATTAAAAAAAAAAAAACTTCTGTGGTGATTTATGTGGCATTAATGTTCATAGGTTCAGGGAAATGAGGATTGAAAGTAAAAAATAACTCAGAATGGAAATTACAAGGCTAATGTTGTCCCTTAAATAAGAACCATCAGAATCATGTGAAACAAAGTCAGATATGGAAGAATATGTGGCTAATGGATAATAAGAAATAAAGGTCCAATCATCTTTGCAAAATAAAGTAGGCAGAATCTGGATTTAATGAATAGCATTTTAAAGTTTTTTTTATGTGTGTGGAATAAGCTGGAAAAAAATGAAAAGAAAAATCCCACTAGGTTAGAGCTTGTTTGTTACTGAGTACCATGAATTTTCAGTGGGCAAGATCCACATGATTGTCTGTTTTACAGTCCTGGCCAATAAAGGAGAAAGTAGATCCAGGGGTAATTCAAGGTTCAGAACGGGTTCCCACTGAGTTAAACAGTGAGGCAGTCTTGCTGCTGCTAAGTCACTTCAGTCGTGTCAACAAATATAGCGTGAAAATAAATGTTCACAGAGGCAACTTGGTAGCCAAATAGTCTCTAGAATGGGTCTTACTTCTTTCAAAAGAGAACCAAACAATATCTTGGCAGCATATACTATAGTGGTGGCCTCATGTTTATAAGCAACTTGGTTTCTTAGAGCTGGCTTTAAGCCTGAAGAGAATATGCACTTCGAGTCTAAGAGGGAACCAATAGCAGAAGGACTATAACCATTAAATCCAGGTTTACCCCTCTGCTAACCCATTTGGCTTCTCCGCCTCACAGTCTGAATTTGGCAAGGGGGCTGTCTCAGTCTGCTCCTCCTTCTTGGCAAGGCAGCCATCTGGCCAATTGCACCTGTTTCCAGCAGCCCTACTATTCCCAGGAGCCCTATGTTGGTTAAAATGAAGTGGGAGCTAATGGGACTTGAATTACACAGGGAATGGGATGGAAATGTGTGAAAAGGGGGGCTAAGCAAAGCCAATTAGCTAACCTGGAATGGATAAACTAAACGGAGTAATTGGAAAGAATGGCAGAACAAGGTTAGACCAAATAGCAACCAGGATGATGAATGTACTTGGAAAAAAGCAGCAGACAAGTTCCTGGTCTAGGGGGAAAAAACCAAGACTCCATCTGCCTATTCAAGTGGCTCCAGCTTCTCATTCATATTAAAGATAATTCTGAACTATGCTCCAGCAGCACTGCTGCTGAAAGAAATTGCTTCAGGGAACAGGCTTGTCTCTCCTAACCTCGCTTGACGACTTGCGGTACATAATGAGTGCTGTGGTGCTGTCAGAGGAGCAGAATCTGCACCTAGAAAAGCTTAAACTGAAAGTAGAGTGAGCCTTCAGAATAACGTATCTTTTCTCTTTGCAGAAACAATGATGATGTTTCAGTGTAAAAATTGCTGAAATGGTCTAGATGTGAATTCTGCTTTATTTTATGTAGCATTTTGGACTTTTTCAATCTCCTCCCCTTACTTACTGTTTCAACTGTACCTACTGCTCCACCCACTAGTTGTGCAAGTTCATACTTGCAAAATTTTGTTTTCTATACTGAAAATGCTGAAGATTGTATGACATGGTTATGTACCATATATGATATATAAACTACTACGATGATTTGTAAAATTTCATAATCTTATGATAGCTTCAACTGTAAAATAATTAAACTTGAAGTGAAAGTGTTAGTTGCTCAGTCATGTCCTACTTTTTGCAACCCCATGGACTGTGGCCTGATGGGCTCATCTGTCCATGGGATTCTCCAGGCTAGAATACTGGAGTGGGGATCCGTCCCTTCTCTAGGAGGTCTTCCCAACCCAGGTATTGAACCCAGGTCTCCCACATTGCAGGCAGATTCTTTATCATTTGAGCCACCAGGAATGCCCATTATAATTAAACTTAGATGCCCAGAATATTAAGACTGAAACCTTTTGAAATTACTTGCCCCAGAAGTAAATCAGCAAAATAATAGTATATTGAAATTCTCTGCATGTGAGTACATGTATGTGTGTTCAATTGTCTAACTCATTGCTAATTTTTCCTCAGAACTAACAAGTTAACAAAACTTACCTACATGTCTTAAATTTAAGTTATTTTTACTAATCAACGTGTCTCAGAGCTAAACATTTCAGAAAACAATATGGGAAACTATTTTCTGTGATTTCAAAGTTATATAATACATGCACATGTGCCCCTATATCTACTGAGCTTTGCTTCTTCATGAAAGGCCAAGGAAAAGTGAATACATGTTTTTAGAAAAGCTCAGTTGTGTAAAATATAGATATTTTTCCTATTTTCAAATATTTTATGTCCCCACTTATTTACTCTATAATTCAATAAATACTTGGGCACTTAACAAAATTAATCCTTTTGGTATAAGAATTTGAAAAGGACAAGTTTCAGTGTATGTGTGTGTGTGTGTGTTTAATGCCAGACACTGTAATTATGAAGTAGGTGATATTATATTTATCTTCACATTATATTTCTATAATTCAAGTCTTTTTCTAAAGATTTTCATGTGGGTACCGTGGTGCCATATGATAAAACTCATAACAAAAAGTCGTTTCTTGTGGGTAGTTTGAGATATACAGGTTTTGCTTTGTTTTTGTCCTTCATATGGACTCCTGAAATACATTTTATATGTAATGAAAAAAGAGAGCTATTAAAGTTTATGAAAAACCACTGTAATCAAGAAAAACTCTTTTGACTTTAAAATCTTTCACCTAGAGATTATCTTTCCTTTATCTTATCTGACCTATCATTCTTAGACACATACACACACACACACACACACACACACACACACACACACACACAAAATTGCTAAATCATCATTTCAGTTTCCAGTGGCTCAGAGGGTAAAGAATCTGCTTGCAATACAGGAGACCAGGGTTTGAACCCTGGGTCAGGGAGGTTCCCTAGAGAAGGAAATGACAACTC